>JABSTQ010007653.1:0-34087 GCA_013358835.2 Ixodes persulcatus
GCGGTCTTCGCCCGGCTTCTCGCGGCCCGCAAGAAAGAAGCCAGATTTGTTTTCAAAGGCAGGAGGGCCTCCGGGGGCCGCAGTCTCGTTTCTCAATCGGCTAAGTGGACGGACGACTCCCTTGCCCGCGGAAACCCAGGGCTGACTCCTCGAGCCCGCCCAACGCGACCACTCTGCGAGCCAGCGTCTTCGAGGAATGCTCTGAAAGCGCGCGTCCCTCGAAAACACTTCGTGTTCGCATCCCTCGTTTCCTTTTCGAATCCGTTCCGGATTCAATTGGCATAAAAGCGGAGCGGAGAGCCGCGGTCTCACTTCTAGTAGATCATACAAAAGGAGGTCTGCAAACACTTTCTGACCCGTGTTTCTTTATGGTACGACGGCCCTGTCACATTCGCCATACAAAAACTCTCTGCAGGCTTCGTCGGACCTGCTTGAGTCGCAGATAATTCTCTCATCGTGTCTGCAGACCGTGTCCTTTGCATGATGCAAGAGCAGCGTAACTCCGGCTCGAGCTTTTCAAGAAGCGAACGGATCGTCAGCTATCTGTGAATTTTCAGCTTACATTATGTGCTCCGCAACATTTCAACATATTTGACCTCGAGAAAAGGAAAGTACATTTAATTCAGAGAAATAAACGCGGTGGAAGGTCCGACCGCTGTATCGTGCCGTCTTTGTCTTGCGGAGGCACTGCCACGGTTTGTTCTGTGCCAACAACGCAAGATGGCGGAGAGAACGCGGCATTTCCCGGTTGCCAGGCTCCCAACTGGGGTTGCTAGGTTGTCGCCATCTCCGAAAGACTGCCGAACTATCCCAATATAAAAGGCATTGCACGTGGATATACAGGCTGTCCCAGAAAACGCGCAGCAAACTTTGAAAGAAACAAAAAAAGCGGAGCGCTCTACGGGTGGGAAACCAACTGTATCTTGTTGGCGAGCGTCTCACAAAAGTGCCCGAAGATTTTTTAGTGCGCGCTTACAGCGCTCTCAGACGTGCTCTGAAGGAACGAAGGCCAACTGATCACTGACGCGCTGTCTGAAGCAGGGATTTAAAGGGATGCTGAGCCGAAATTTGGATTTCGCAAAATAAGGCCGCCGAAGCGTTGACCGGGACGCTACAACTCCAAAAACATCACTCATGCATCGATATCTCAAACGGATGGCCGTAGTATCGGAAAAGAGGGGCGCGATTAACAAAGGATGTGACGTCACGATTCTCTTCGAACACTTGAGGATGAGGGGAAGCGGCCTCGCTTCTCTCCTCCTCATATCGGTTCACCTGCTCGAAGGGACGAAGCAGAGAGGAGGGGGAATGAGAATCGCGACGGCACACATGTCTCGTCGGAAGTGTTCAATCGCGCACTTTTCCACAAAATACGGCCATCCGTTGCGATATCGTGGAGTGACATGTTTCTTTGAGTTTTGCAGCGTCCCGCTCATCGCTCCAGCCCTGATTTGCCAGCGCCCGATTTCGGTTCAGCATCCCTTTGATGCAGCAAGAGCTCGCGCCTATTTTTGTGACCTGCGCCATCGCGAAGCTCTGCCTGGGACAGTACGCGCCAGTGATAAGGGGGATTTCGTTCCTTCAGAACTCGTCCAAAAGCTCTGCAAACACGACGTGCGGGCGCGGTATTACGTGGCCTTCTTTTATATCTCGCGGGCTTTTAGTTAAGAATAATAACTAAAGAGCCCTGGGAACTAAGGATATTATTATTAATTAGAAGAAGCGCGCAAAGTGTATAATGTAACAAACGCCTTAATTACGTGTTCATCAATGCTCTCTACAACTTTGCCATTCACGCCTCGGCCCTTAAACGAATAATTTAGAAGCTAGATAATTAATCTGAGATAATAAGTAACTAGGCGCGCTAAAAAGATTGATGTATTTTCCTAAGACACTTGCTAACAAAATACAGTCGCCTTAGCTCCCGCAGAGCAAACCTTTTTTATGTTTGGTGCAAGTTATTTGGGACTTTCTGTATATAAGTGATACGTCACACAAATTTCTTTAGTAGAGAGCTCTAGTAGAACGTTCTGATACCTCCGGTAATGATACCCGATAATGATGCGACGCATGCGCAAAGACGTTGCCGAAATATCGGGAATCATTATCGAAGTTACGGAAACGATCTACTAAACTCTCTAACGTATTCGCCAAGCCAGCAACGTCTATTTTATTATATATTTTTTTTTTTTTTTTTTTGCTAGAGGGAGTGGTATTTTGTTATCCGCACGCACTTGATATCGCGACCATGCATTGAGAAGTGCCCCTCTGCTGAGTGTGAGTTGACAGCGTGCCATTAGAATGTTCATTTCATATCATCGATGCTATTGATGTGGATTATTGATGAGCTGTTTTGCTCGCAGCTCGAACTATCGATCCTTGTGCCGATCAATGGCTCACAATGATCAATATACCCGGAGGAGGAGAGGAATGAAAAAAAAAGAGATTAAAAAATAAAAAGAACGAAAATGGACTGACGTTTTTTTTTTACCGCCTCCACTCTGTGGGTTCTGTGATTGCCTTCATCTTTACACTCATTCCTTTTTATTTTATTTTATTTTATTTTATTTTGTTTTATTTTATCTCAAAGCAGTACATAATCAGTGGTTGAACTCGGAGCTACTCGAGCTACGTTGAATGGCATTGACTAGCAGAATACTACTCAAGCTTAAGTTCGGTAGCAGAAAACCTACTCAAGCTACGTTGAGTACCACTGAGTAGCAGAATGCTACTAAAGCTTGAGTTGGGTAGCAGAAAAGCTACTCAAACTACGTCTCCCTCTCCGGGAATTAGAGTAAATGAAATTGAATTGATTTGAATTGAATGCGACAGGCACCATTAGCACATAGGAAAATCAAAACGAAATAAACGTTTTATACATTTCATTATTCTGAAACACAGCGTAACATCTATCAAGAAGAAAAAAACTTTCTTTTTTATACCAAGACTTTTTATTTTTATTTTCACGCTGCTAGATATGTATACATAATGTTGTCATGGATGAAGGCGAAGAGACGATGGATGATGAACTCAAATAAAGGTTGAATCGGCGAACTTGCGCCAGAAACAAAGGAAAGAACGAGCGTCCAGAAACAAGCAGCGAGCGTCCAAGGCGGCAGCGGCAAGCGTCGCGTCACAACCGACTGGAGCGAGAGCGACGCGAAAATGAATCGGCAAGGCCACGCTCGGCTCCGTGTCTCCTACACTCGGGTTTCTGCCTCTGGAACATTCGACCTAGAAAGTTCGGGAGTGAGTTTGGGCGAGACTGACTAGGCAAGGACCATTCTGGGCTACTTATCTTTTACACTCGGATTAAGAGTACGCAAGAAATCTTTTAGATGCACGGAGGAGCGTTCCTTCCCGTTTTCTAGGCTTTAAAAATATTTGTTAAAAGAAAAAAGTTGTGAAAACTACATCAATGCGGTCTCTGCAGGTGAGTGATGCGGCCAGGAGGACATAATAGAGGGTAGTAGTCGTCATGATACGTCGGATAATTAACTAAATATTGTTAATTACCTTTCTAGTTAGTGAAAATAAACGTATGATTTAAATTAGAACCTCGCTTAGCGTCATCGAAAGCCATTAAATAAGTTAATTGTAGAAACATTTGGTGGGGGTGCTTCGTTTTTTTGGGTCATAAAAATACGAACTTCGACGGGCCACCACGTCTTTTTTGTATTATTATTATTATTATTTGCGCTTTGCGGCAGTACGTGAAAAGCGCACTGCCGCGCTTTTCGCGAGCTCCAAGTCGTTCTACAAGTTACCGACTTAGAGGTTTTCCATGACGCTCAGAGCAAGTTTCCGTTAAGAACGACAGGTCTATTTTCACTAATTAAAGTTCATTAACACCTTTTAGTTAATTATCCAACTTATCCTGACAATTACTTCCTTAAACTTTTTTTTCCCTCTTGCCGTATAACTCACCCGCACAAATGGCATCAGTGTACTGATTACGTCTTTTTTTAACGAATCTGTAAATCTTTAAAAAATCTCCCAGTATACGTCATTACGTGCAGTGCGTTTTAGTCGTTTTTTTTTGTTATTTTTTTTTACGTTCGAGCGCTTTGCTATTTATTTAGTCCCATATTTCTTACACAGTCAACCGACACATATTTGTTCAATTTCTCCAAATGCCTCATGTAAAAAATAAACTAAGCACCCGAGGTTCCTTTTGTTTCGTGGCAAAGGTCTATGCGACCCCAACGCCTAATTGTTTTGGTACAATCCCACCGGCAACCGTTTTCAATAAAATAACATTTTCTTTTAGATTTTTAGCACGTTTTGAGAATTCTGCAAGATCGTCTTAAATGGCGACCAAGCATCTTCACCTCGCTCCGCGGAAAAAAATTTCTGCTCTGGGCTCATCACCATGCAACGTCAGGTCATCTATGGCAGATTTAGCGGCGCTTAAAAACAAGCCTTGCAAAAG
Organism: Ixodes persulcatus; assembly: GCA_013358835.2. Lineage (NCBI taxonomy): Eukaryota > Metazoa > Arthropoda > Arachnida > Ixodida > Ixodidae > Ixodes > Ixodes persulcatus. The sequence goes on from JABSTQ010007653.1 coordinate 4,433, forward strand.
AGACCCAAGGTACGTACGTTCTACAAAACATACCTTTTTCTCAAAATCACATCAAGCAACAATGGCGGGCGCCATTTTTTTTTTGGTGTGACAGGATCTGAGTCCTCGCTTTACGCAGAAGCGGCCCTAGTTTTCGGTGCGAACCAGACTTGTGCCTATCTCAAATACTCTACTCAAGATACTGTATTTTAAATACTTTTTGAAGTATCTTGGTATCTTGCAAATACTTTTGATCGAGAGTATTTGATACTCTATTTTAATTACATTTTTTGAGTATCTTACACTCATTATCTCAAATACATTTTTGAAATTCCGACTTTTTCCGTATCAAGTGGCATCGGCGTGGCACGAGCAAGCGTCAACAATTTTTCGGGCAACCAAATCCTGTTGCTAGCTCCGATAAGCTACGGTGACTTCTGGCCTGACAACAGGTGTCAGGCGAGACTTTCTCGAACGATCGTTAGTCGATCCGATCATGCCTTGGACTGATTTAGCGGCGCATCCGCCGGCTGCCTGACAGACTCGAGGGGGCCGCATTAACACGGTAACGCCAGATAAAAATACTCTCACATTAAAAAAGACACCTTCTCGACACACCATCGGTTGCGAAACACTTTCCTTACTTTTCCTTCTGCAATACTCTCATTCACTCAAGCTGTCACAAACTCATCATGATGGAAGACGAAGGTTCTGAATACAAAAAAAGGAAGACGAAGGTTCTGTCATACACCGTGGCTGTATCTAAAACCCTATTTAGAATGTGTGTCCGACAAAGGCAGCAATCTGCGAGTGAAATTCTAGTTGCCTCCCCGAGACGAAGATGATCTCCGTTGGCAAAGCTTCAAATTCTAATGTCTGGAAGCGGTACGTTTGAAATTTTATTGTTGCTTTCAGGCTTCAGCTCTACATGAACCATTGTTTGATGTTATCCCAAAGCATTTGCATTCCAGACAACTCCCCTGTGTATCTATTTCGCTCAGACTGCAATTAAGATAAAGAACCTATTGAGTTTAGTATTGCATTTGGCAATTGTACTTCCTTTTGTCAGGGTAACCCGAAATTATAAGGTGATGTCTTCCAGCGCAAACCAGGACGGATATCCGACGAGAAGTTCGAGAATCAACATCTGTTGCTTGCTAATAAACCATTCTGGTAAATCACATTTGCGCAACTGTATAATTGTGTTTGTCACTGACGTCGATACAAATTACGCAATGCTGAAGTTTCTGCAAACGCAATTGAATTACATTTCTAAGTATTTGTACTCTACTCGAGATACTTTACAGTGAAAGTAACTCGAGTAGTAGTTTAAATACATTATGAGTAGGTATTTAGTAACTTAACCTAAATACTTGTATCGAGTATCTTGTCCAACACTGGTGCGAACCAAGCCGATTGTGCACGCCGAACGCTGAAAAAGTCCTCCTGTTCAATAAATGTTAAGAGTTTGTTCCCAAACAATGGCGCACTCCGACAATCGGAGCAGCTGCTACTAATGGTGGCGTGCGCGAACTACAGGGGGCGCTTTTCTAGATATCATAATCTTCGTTTGTGACGTAACGGGTAGGAGAGAGAGAGAGAGAGAGAGAGAGAGATATCTGACAGCACGGCGTAGCAGATTCCTCGGTTCGTCCGATCGCTTCATTCGTTTTTCGCATCTATCACGTCTGTTTCTCGCGTTCCTTTCTTTTTTTTTTTTTTTTTTTTAGAGGGCAGCTTTTAGTTGCGTGTTTTCGGGATAAACGGCGTCGCCGTTGCCGTCGCCTCTGTACCGTCGTCGTCGGCGTAACCGCGCGTTGCATTATGGGACGTTTCCCATAATGACGTCACACGTAGTTATGGGAATTTAGCAAGAGAATTTTCCGCTAAATGGGACGGGAGCAGGAGAAGAGGAGGGTAGGGTACGGGGAGGATGAGAGGCGTACCCTCCCCTTCTTCTCCTCAAGAGCTGCGCTCTAATTCAGCATGACAGAGAATTATAAACGTCTTTCATTGTTTTTTTTTTTTTCTTGTGATATTTGTGGCATAACTTTTTATCTCGGGCTGGGCGTCGATTGAAGATGTTAACCCGATTATTCGCCACCATTTAATCGATAACTTAATCATTATTCGGTTTGCTCATCGCCATGCAGAAATTTTTTTTAAAGTAATATATATATATATATATATATATATATATATATATATATATATATATATATATATATATATATATATATATATATATATTTATATATATATATATATATATTATATATATATATATTTATATATATATATATATATTTCTCTTTTTTTGCTGAATATGTGATAAACGTTACAATGTACAATTTTTGAATTTAAGTCAACCTTGAGGTGTAGTTGAGAACTGCCAAACGACTGTCTTCGACAGTCAAAAGTCCAAAGACACCCACACTCACCAAATTATTAGTTCAACCGGAGAAGCAAAGACGTTCGTTGAACATGATGGTAAACCTGTGACGGGTAGGAAAATAGGAAACGCAAATGAAGAAATAAAAAGAACAAGCATCGTATCACGTTGCCTGTTCTTTTTCTTTTCTTCCTTCGCGTTTTCCGTTTTCTTACCGCAATCTCAGGTTTACCACTATGTTCAACTTACACAGCTCGCCTGAAATCTGACTATTATTCAGGTTCGCTGATATTCTCCGGCGAAGCGACTCCCCTTGATTTGTTCACAGCAGCCTCTACTGCGCGAACGGGCACTCGCACGGCGTTGAAGCGGCTAAATACGTATACCTTCTCAACTTGTTTGAAGTTACAAAATTTCCGCTACAATTCTACTTCAGGTCAAAATTTCACCTAAATTTCACATTCATGCCGGTGTACTCGTCCCCGCCTGCGTTTTAAAAGCCTTGAAGTTTTACCTTTTTGTTAGTCAAAATTTAACCGATAAACCGGTTAAAAATTTAATCGCGATTAAAGCATTAATCGATTAATGGGTAGATTAATCGATTAAGTGTCCAGCCCTCGTAGCTTGAAGACGTGGCACGGATAGCGGTGCTAAGCAAACGTTTTGGTGCTGAGTGTCGAAGTTTTGCGACGGTGATGTACGAGAAGACACTGAAGTAGGAATAGCACATCAAGTTGTACACACGGGAAAGTCAAACTTTAAAATCTATTATGTCTAGTAAAATACCTCAACGAAAGCGACTTGGGCCCACTGTGTTCTTTGAGTTGTGGACTCTTATAGTTCCAAGTGGTTTTTTGTGTTTTTTTTTGCGTTTGAAAACCAATACGCCTCGCAAGTGGGCTCATTTTCGTCTTCTGCTCATGAGAAAGGAGGTAGCGGTGACGTCAGAACGCCGAGCCCTGATTGGCTGATCGCGACCCCTATCTGAGCGTCGTCTGCTCCTTTGCAACGTCGTCTGCTCGCAATGCCGTCTGCGTCTGTCTTACCTTTCCTGCGGCTTTCGGAAGTACAGGTCTTTACGAGCGAGCTCGACTTCGCCTTTCAGAGAGGGCAGACGAAATAACTCGAGCGGTACGTTGTTTTTGTCGAACAACTAGCAGACGCGCATCAAGGAGGGAAGTCAAGGGAGTCGCTGGCGAGGTGTCCCGAGGCGCCGAGGTTTGCCTGCTAAGAACCGAGGGTGTCCGCAAGTTCCCTCCCAAATAATTTTTCCCTCCTTGCGTTTGCGGCGAGACTCCTCACTCTTTAACGGCGTCGGCGGGTTGGCGCAGTTAACGTCGTCTGCTTTACGTCTGCTAGTCAAAGCGATGGCTGCTTTACCCTTCCTGCGTCTGTCGGAGATTCTCCGCTTTTCACCGGCGAGAGTCACCGCTGCCTCGGAAAACAAGGAGGACAAGAGGAAGAGATTGACCTCTAATATTGAAATTGAGGTCAGCGATCCAAGTCTAATACGGGAAGGGTTCACAAGGGTCGCGCAGGCATATTCCATTCAGCACGCCAGCGGTCGTGGGCAGACGATCTTGGCCAAGAACCGTCGGAGCACCGCTGCACGTGAGTCGGAGTGCCTGCTAGGCCTATCTGCCGAGCTCGCTTGGTCGGGGCCGTGGAATCGTGGCCGTTGGAGCATTTCCGGGTGTTGTGGATCCAGCGTTCTTGTTCGTCGTGCTTTATTTCAAGTACTTTTTACTTTTTTTCTTGCTGCTTGTAGTCGGGACGCGTGAAAAGACCCGTACAAAAATAAAACGTCCGTTGGTCGTCGCGACCAAGTAACTAGGCGACGCTGTAGGCCCATGGTGATTTGGTCGTAAGAAGTGCGTAAGACAGCGTCGGAGCTGTCGTAGGATTCCGTCGTAACCTGCGCAAAACTTACGATAATTTCGTTTCGTGAATACGAATTTGTTCTTGCGTTTTGTCTTACGCACATTTTTGGCGTAAGATCGTTTCGTGAATCTGGCCTCTGCACTTCCGAAAGTCGCAGAAAAGGTAAGACAGACGCAGACGACGTTGCGAGCAGACGACGTTGCAAGGAGCAGAACGACGCTCAGATAGGGGGTCGCGATCAGCCAATCAGGGCTCGGCGTTCTGACGTCACCGCTACCCCCTGCGCAAGAGCAGACGAACGAGGGACGAACTTGCCCTCCGCATAAATACGTTTCGCACGTTCGACGGAAAACGCGCGAAGTCACCTCCACGATCGACAACTGTAAGATCCAGTGAGTCGGCGACACTTGGGTCAACGTTACTAGATTACCTCAGTTGTGTAACTTCCGCGGAGGGGGGTACCCCCCTCACTCACTTCAATCCGCCTGGAGTCGTTCGAAGCGCCATCTATATTTTCATTTCAGAACTGTGCGTTTTAAATAAGCCAGCTGAAGCGCCAAATGGCGATCACAACGCCGCCATTTCTCCCGGAGCGGTCACTCGAAGAACTGCACGTGACATCTATTTTTGGCTCTAATCGGCCATTTCGGAGCCGAAGCAGATGAAAGGGTTACAGAGGTGCCACCCCCGTCCCCCCGCAGCCGCGCCGCGACATATCAATGAGTTAAGATGCACCTAGGTCGGACGCGCTACCTGAAATCCCCGCTGAGGCATGGTTGTATAAAAACAATATTAATTGTGCTGCAAACCTTGCAAACTAAAATTTTTAGAAAACATCACGCGCCCCTCATTTTGTACTAACTCCAATAAAAGTTACTACAAAAAGAGTTTTTTTCCGTGGTTTTACGTTTCTAGTAAGGTTGAAACGAACGTATCCCGATTCAGTTACCAAAGCAGCCGTCCGGCGGCGCGACGAGCCACTCCGGGCGAGTCTGGGTGAGTGAGGGGGGGTACTGCTCGTGCATGCAGCGTCTATGAGCAGTCCGTAACTGAGTTAATCTAATAACGTTGACTTGGGTTGCACGTGACGTCATTCAAAGAGCGCTCCGATGACCACCAGAGAAGAGGGGAAGAGGGAGCTCCTCTCTTATCAGGATCCTCTTTTGTGCCTCCCGGATTTGCGCAGACGTCACTATTCTCCTCCCAGAAGATTATAGATTAACCCGTCACTCAAAATTCTTTCGAATGCAGCTTCCCTCTCCTCCTCTAACATGGTGGTTGAAATTATGCAATGTGACGTCAGTGCATATGGATTACGACCGTTTGTGTTTGTTTTTGCGGACCCAAAATATTTGGCAGAACGTGTCGTGCATTCTCAGTGAGAATCTTGAAATTTATAATTCATCTTTAATACAATTTGAAGAAAACCAATTAACCAATTGCCCTAAATTGGCGGGTCAAAAAAATATTCTGTGTAAGAGAAAGATCGGACGGGACGGCACAGCAGATTCCTCGGCTCGTCCTCGGCTCGCTTGTGTCGGTTTTATCCGCCCCCTTGGGGGGGGGGGGGGGGGGGGGGGGGGGGGTTGGTATGTCATGTTCAATTAACACTAGCTCGTTTGCACTCTTACCTTCACTTCAGGAATTTCGCTTTCGCATTGAACAGAAGTCGCGATGTCGCAAACTCCTTTATCACGAATACGATTTGGTAGAAAAGGTCATTTAAAAAAAAGAAAAAAAAAGCTTTCACTTAGATTTGGTTCGCACAGTATCGTACGGATACTCGTCAGTAACTGGCGAATGAAGACGGCAGCTTCGGTAGCGGGGCAAGCTCTCATCTATAAAACCAAAGGAGTGCTGCGCCGCCACGCAAAACGCGGCTCGATGCGCGGAACTAAGATGACAGAAGTACTACTCTGGTGACTGAAAAACACAATTTCCATAGTAGTCTCCGAAAGATCCAACAGAAAGAGAATCAGAGACGTCGTGACTCGCGCCGCCAGGACGTAGCCAGGGTGGGGCCCATGGGGACCGGGCCCCTTCCCCCCCCCCCCCCGAAATCTTCCATTTTGCTGGGACTCCTCTCCCCACTCCCCCTCATACAGCATTTTGTCATAGGCGCCCCCCCCCCCCCCCCCCCCCGAAACAAAATCTGGCCACGTGCCGCACGCCGCACAAGCTGTCTATCAAGCTCTGCAGGCTCGTTTTTGAACATTTCAAAGACTGTCTTTTAAAGGTTGCTGTAATTCCGTCTTAATAAAAAAAATTAAAAAACAATCTTATACACAATTTTTAAATCTATTAGGTGTTACAACTAACTCAGAAGCAAACTAACATGACCGCTCAGTGCAATTACTTGGCGCGTCATCCGCTCGAATCACACTCGCTACAGCACACGAGACCACCCGCGGTGGTGCCACCGAAACATCTCGTCGCCAACTGATGACGCGCGCTTTGAAAAATGGTCTATTGCATTACGTCTTCGAAAACTCTGAATCAAGGGGCGTAAATATCCAGCTCACATTTAAAAAAAAAAAAGACTCAGTTTTTTTTTTTTGTTTTTTAATGCGAAAGCATTATATTGTTTTATGGAGCGACCGGCGTTATCAGCTTTTGAAGCCGCGCCAACGGCACCTAATTTCCCCTGTCCGATGGAGGGAATCTTTTAGTGAGTAGCAGCGAATTGATGGATAAATTCCCATTGGCTAGCGGGCGTCATAGTTTCAAGACCCCTGCAGAGAAGCCCTCCAAGGGGTGCGGCCCCCGCGCCGGTGAGGAACAGGGTGGCGCGCGCTCGCCGGAGCCACGAGGGGGCGGGGAGGGGAGAGGGGGAGGGGGGGGGTGGTGCTCCTTTCGGCGCTGACGAACTCGAAGGAGTACTCAGTGGCGTTCAATTCGACATTGATGCTTTCGCATTCCCAACTCACACAATTTATTTATTTATTTCAGTTCTACCCCGCAGCGCCAGAGGCATTCTAGCAGGGGGGGGGGGGGGTGGGGGGGGGGGGGAGAGTACATTTGCGATAAGGTGACATGGTTAGAATACACAATGTACAAATAAGCAAAAATACAAGCTCGCAGGTGAATAAAACTTGCACAGTATCAGCCAAACACGAGACAAAAAACACAAAAATTAAAAAAAAAAACGTTTGAGTGTACAAAAGAGGCACGAGCCCCTCGACTCCAATCAACCACAATTAAAAAACAAAAAAAATCACAGAAATTTTTAACATACATACAAAAGGCGCAAAACAGGCAATACATGCTCACAGAACCCGTACACCTTTTCCACAAGAGAAGGTAAACGTAAAGGAGATATTATATTATATTCAGTCATGACAGCCTGCCCAACCATCGCGCGGTAGTCTGTCGTAAAAAGGAGACTCGGACACGATGGAAACAGTTTCGTCAGAAAGTTCATTCCACTCTTTTATGGTGTTAGGAAAAAATGGATATTTAAAAACGTTGGTTCTGGCTGTGTATTTTCTTATTTTCTTAGAGTGGTCCAATCTTCGAGAGATGAAGTGAGGTGGTTGTATGAACTTCGGTTTACTAATACCCGTACGATCATGATATATTGCGTGAAGAAACTTCAAGCGCAGTCGTCTTCTTCTTGAGCATAGTGGTTCCCATTCTAATTGGTTTTTAAGAGCGGTAACACTTTCTCTGTAGTTATAATTTCCTGTAACAAATCGAGCTGCTCTGCTCTGAACTTGCTCCAGTTTGTTTGCGAGACAGCGCTCTTTTGGGTCCCACAAAACACTGGCGTACTCTAGGATTGGTCTTACGTTAGAAATATACATGGTTGCTTTTACATTCCGGGGAAATTTGTTAAAGTTCCGTCTTAGAAAATTTATCATGCGGTTTGCTTTAGCCGTGATGAAGTCTATGTGTGAGCTCCAAGAAAGATTGGGAGTGAAGTGCACGCCGAGATACTTTACTGCTTCCACCTTGGCTAGCGGAACATCATTAATCATGTATGAGAAATTAACTGGTTGACGCTTTTTGGTGAAAGTCATCAGGTTACATTTGTTAGTATTTAACTTCATTTTCCATTGAGCACACCATCGTGAAATGCGATCAATGTCTTCTTGCAGCAACAGGCAATCTGCCTCCGACTTGATGCCACTGTAAAGGACACAGTCGTCCGCATAAAGACGAATGTTGGATCTAATTTCTGCAGAAATATCATTTATAAGTATTAAGAATAAAAGCGGTCCTAACACGGACCCCTGGGGGACGCCCGACGTTACATCTAAGTAAGCTGACGTTACTCCGTTAATCAATACTGCTTGTTTTCTATTTTTTAAATAGTCGGTAAGCCAGTTAAAAACAATGTCTGGAACGTTCAATAATTTCACTTTTTGCAAAATTAATTTGTGAGGGACCATGTCAAATGCTTTCTGGAAATCCAGAAAGATGCAGTCTACCTGTACACTTTTATCAAACGAATAAGCGATATCGTGATAGAATTCTACTAATTGAGTGTCACAGGAAAAACCACTTCTGAATCCGTGCTGATTGGGAATTAAAAAATTATTTCTGGCAAGATGTTTCGCAAGGCTACTGTAAACTATATGTTCTGATATTTTTGAGCATACACATAGTAAGGAAATAGGTCTATAGTTTTCTCCTTTGTTTCTTTTCCCACCTTTGTGAACCGGCACAACATGGGCTGTTTTCCATTCCTTGGGCAGGCTGCCAGAGGAGAATGATCTATCAAATAACACGTGCAAGAAAAATGACAAAATATCAGAACACTCTTTTAGTACGCGGCAAGGCCAAGGTATATGTACATGGGTAGCGAAGCTTCGGCCAAAAAGCGGTTCAAAACAAATTGCCAGCGACATCGGCCTGGAGGGTCACGTGAAGGATGCGATTGAGCGCGACTAGGAGAGGTGGGGACAAACATTATTAAAATTAATTAGTTTGTGACTAGAAGTACAATCATTTGTATTTTTAAACAAGCTGAATATAATTATTACATATTATCAATCATATTTGGCGCGCTATAGAATTCAAAACTGTCTTTGTTTTTGCTAATAATATGCAAACTTCTTATTAGCGTCCTCTGTACGCCGCTAGCAAAAAGGCCGGCTAGCAATAGCGATATCTGCACTTCTTTTGCTGACGTCCGTCTGCATGCTTGTGTTTGGGCCTCCACGTGCTCTTCGCTTTTAATTGTTTTAGCGGCAGTTAACACCGTTTGGCAAGTTTTGTTGTTTGCTCGGGCGTGATTAGCCCAGTTACTTGCGCGGGAACTTGGCAGTCTTGACCTTGGACACTACTGCCTCCAAGGGGCTCAACGTGCGATGATGAGCACAGTGCGATACGCAAAGAAACGGTGCTCCGTGGAAGTGTGTGGAAGCGACACCCGCACGGCTGGCATCTCGCTGCACCGGTTTCCCCTCGACTCTCGAAGGTGAGACTTAGCAACTGTCAGTAACATGCCTGCTGTGTGATGTCATGCCCCCTTGTTTGGTCTTCTCTTAACTCTTGTTAGTTTTACCTAAAACTATTAGAGTTGTCTAGATGTGCACAAGAAACTACACCTGAAGGCGTAATATGTTGTACTAGGAATGTTGACTTCGCAGCGTTGTGTGCCGTCATTATAAAAATGCCCACGATATTCAAATTTACCTGTACAGGCCTGCATCTGAGGAGCCTAGTGTCGTGATCATCGGCGTGGTTATCAGTGGTACAACACAGATATATAGTAGGGCATCTGTGCGTAAGACTCGTGTTTCTACTCTTCATGATGTACACGGAGCGTTGATGTCATGCATTTGTTAATGTCCTTGCTCTGATTTGCTTTGGTTTGTGGACATTTTGGCTACATTTTCTTTTCGTAAGTATTCACGGCACCCACACAGCACCATGCCTTATCTGCAGGCGCGAAGCCTGGGATCGGTTCTGCAATAACCGAAGTCTACAGTGGAAGACTCCATGGCAGCTACGAGACAGGGTCGTTTGCTTCTTACATTTTGAGGAGTCGGCTTTCCTGCGGCCTGGACACCTCCATCACAATGCGTTGCCAAGTGTGCTTCCCACAAAAGGTAAGCAGACCAATAAACCTTCCGTGCACTTTGTGATTAGAGCATGGTTAACCCGCTCTTAGAAAAATAGTTACCACAGGGGGCTGAAATATTGCTTCTGTGGGCTCATAACATTTTTATATTATTTGCAGAGACAACACATGGCGACATTTCCAGCAGAAGCTCTCCAGGTTCAGCAGTTGTGCATGGCGAGCTTTTTCATTGTAACTAACATAAAGTGGCAGTAACTGCCAGCACCACTGCATTACCTCATGGTCTTCATGACCTAAGCATTTTGCAATAGAACTAGGTGAGATTAGCTAGAAAAAGCTGGTAGAACAAGGTCAGAGGTACTGCTAGAAGTTCATTTCAGGCCCGTTTATAATGACATGTTTTATTTGAGGTGACATAATCTACGTCAATATCGGTTCGCAGAGCATCTTTTGCCATGCCGACTCCGAGTCTTCCAAAATAAAGCTGCTCATGAAAGATAGTGATTTACATTTTGTGTTAAAATAGGCGAATTCACCATATATTTGCAGAGGTGAGTTCGCCACCCTCACCGAGCTACACATCGGCAGTTCAGACTCACGGAGTTTCTGTGGTCACCCTGACGACCGGTCTTCCGAAATGGAACTTTCGTAGGAACAAGGTGATTTTCCTTGTCGTGTGTTAGAATAGACACATAGGAAGGAACTCCACTACTATTCCATGACAAACTTCACGCTAAATTTGCAGAGAGGCGTTCGCCAACCTCATTGACTCCGTACTCCGTCATCTCAGACTCGCGGAGTTTTTGTGGCCACCCTGACCACCAGTCTTCTGAAATAAACCTGTCATGGAACGAAGGTGAATTTTCGTTTTATTCGTACGAATAGGGGAATAAGGGAGGACTTCAACCTCTTCTTCTTCGCTAAGTTCACATTAAATTTGCAGAGCGAATTTCTGCGGCTTCATTGGACCACACATACTCGTGCACCTTATTAGGTAACAGTCCACTAGGGGCCCATAATAAGTGGTGGCCGAATATTGTTTGTGATATCCTTTTATTCCCATTTTTTGTGAGCTTGCTTTTTTAATTGGTAGAAACAGCGCAACTTTACGAAGGACAAGAAACAAGGAGTATACATACAGGCGCTGTAAAACTACACAGAGAGGCACTGTTTCTGCCAGCTAAGATGAACAACCAACTCGCCCAACTTTTCGCTTTGTTGAGCTTGCTTTCTTACAGTTTTTGTAGAAATCTTTCTTTATTTTTTTTTTTTTTTGCAGTTTATCCCAGCTACGCTTTACGTCAAGGTGCTGCTCCTGCTCCAGAGTCCAGCGGGGACGTGGCTGACATGGAGATTTTGGTTTCTTCACCGTCGCCTAGAGACTCTCTCTCTGGCTGTGCTGCTGGGCCTTCTCACAAATGTGAGTGCTTTCTATGATACGAACTTTTTTCTTTTGCAGTTCTTTTTGTGAAATTATAAAAGGTCAGACCAAAAAAATAAAAAGCCAAGGATCGAAAAACACCAGCGGATACTAAACTTTTTCTTGAGAGCTGATGGCGCAAAGGGTCACATAACACAAGACCGGGTAGCTGGCAGCTACAAATCGAAGTTTGTTTAAAGTTCACCACATTTTTGTGTTTCACGGTATATTGTCATTGTGAAGCACCCAAAACTACAAAAACAAATGTTCCACGCGCAGGTGTTAACACCATAAAATCAAGACAGCTTAACCGGTTTCACTGAATCATAAGTCTTCCCGCAAAACCTCACGTAAGACAGTGTTTTTTATAGTTATCGAAAAGCTGCCTTGGTCATATGTGTGTGGTGCTGAGCCTGTCATGGTCCCTTGTCCTATCTGCCAAACATTAGTTGCCTGTTTTTGTGCGAGCGCTTCACTGTTACAGTGCCATCGGCATAAGTAAGGTATGGTCAAGCTTTAAAAAATGCATTTCACAGTTTGGATGCCGATTCTGACTTGCATGTTTCTGTGTGCGCCCTTGTCTTTTTGGACTATCAGATCTCTGGCCAACATGAAGCGCCTAGTCCGACATAAAGATGTACTGCTGCTTTTCTTAATTTGAATTGCATATATGTAGTCTGTCATACTTGCTGTTCTTGTTTAAAGACACTTCAAATCACTGAGGAGTATTTTTGAGTGTGCATAGATTACACATTTAATAAATTGATGGCGAATGCAAGTTTTTCTTGGAGACCTGATCTGGCTCATTTATCAAATTGCAGTACCCGGCAAAAGCCGCAGCATCGACAAGAAGAAGGTGAACGCCCTGAGAGTCAAGGTGCGACAGCTTCATGAGCGTAACAAGAGGCTGCAACGACAACGCCAGATGAGGACTGGTGCCGAAGTCGTTAAGAGTGTCCGCGTTCATGTGTCTCCTGCTGTCGCTGCACTCGTTGAAGCACAGCTTAGATTGAGCATTGTGAGCCGGTTTGGCTGGAGATAGATACAGCAGCAAAGTGTAAAGCCAGGCAGCAAGTGCACAGGCTACGTACGTGAGACCACCTAGAGAACTTTTTAAAGCGGTGTGGGCATGTTCTATTCGAACCTTTCAATTTCTTCGGTTTCTATAGGAGTAATGTAGTCTTCTAACTGATTCACATATATAGCGTGTAAAGCTGTGAAGCAACAGTGGCTTATGAAGTGCAGCATACCACAAGCTCCAAGACGGTTTACTCCACTTGGCTTCCTTGACCTGCACCAAACAATCGTTGCGTTGCAGTGTAGCAGCACCAGCAGATGCAAGTTAAAATATTTTCAGCATTATGGTACAGTGCCCAAGGACTGCGTAGACAAGTGTAGTTTTTTTCTGTGTATTACTGTGGTGACCACAGTTGTCCTCGGAACAGAGTGAAACCCCTAAGTTATTAGTGGCTGCCTGTAAACTGTCAATTCCCTCACAACATCCAGCCGATTGTACATTGTCTTATTATGTTATAATGTGCCTTATGTACCGATCTACTAGTTTTTTGTTTCACCATTACACTTTTAAAATAATGAATACCGATTGTATGATTCTAGTGAGTAATCTGATTGAATGATTGTAAGTGAATAAAACAAATAAAACGCGACTGTTAATGCGAAGTTGGACTTGCATTAGAGTAACTGTAGTGTATTTCATACGCAACACACTCCAGCAGTTTGATTCACTCGTTTTTTTGTGAAATCACATCATTCGCTTTAAGGTTTCCCAAATATTGCCGAGGGATCCTGAAGGAACAAAGAGCAAAACACTGTGGCTCGAGTTTAACCACAGTGCAAAGACACGATGGTGTGACGAAATGAACTACTCTCATAGCAGATCGGCTGCAGAAAAAAAACCTTTCGAACAAGATATAAGAGCAAGGGCAAATAAGGACGTAAACGATCCAGTATAGAGTAAACATCCCAAGAAAAACCCGAGACTGCAGGTAAAAAGAACGACACACACACTAAAAAGTGTCAAACAAAGCTCAAACACAGAGCTATGTTTGAGACGTTTTAGTGTATATGTCGTTCATTTTACCTGTAGTCTCTAGAATTCGTTTTGTTTAATTTTCGCGCCAAACCGCACGCACGCGTGACGTCACTTTTTTTTCGGAAGTGTAGTCATTTCCTGTTTATTTTTTGTTCCGCCGGAAGTGTCCCCACGACTCATAGATGGCACTAAAGCAGCCCCATGGGCCGGCATTTTTTCGACATGTGGGCTTCTATGGAAGCTTCGCTACCCATGTGCATATACCTTGGCAAGGCATTCCGTCCGACCCGGTAGCTTTGTTTTCATTCGAGCCATTTATCAGTTTCAGAATGCCGTCCTGGCTTAGTTCGATGTCAGGCATGCTATCTTCTAAGTTTGTGGAAACGGGGGAAAGGGCACCCACTATAGGTGACGAAAATACAGATTCAAAATAACTATTAAAGAGGGCCGCCTTGTGATTATCGTTATCAACTAACCGACCCGAATCGCTGATAGGAGGAATGCCTGTCACGTCTTTCTTTGATGTTTTCACGCACTTCCAGAATTCCTTCGGGTTTCGTTTTAGCCTTTCACCGAGGGAATTGTGATATATAGTTTTAAAGTAAGACACTTTACTCTTAAGAAGTGCAGTGAGCTCCTTTAGATGGCCCAAAAAACTAGAATTGCCATTTTGTCTATATATCACATATACAGGCCTCGTTTTATTAGCAATCGTTCTAAGCTCTTTGTTTACCCATGGCTTATCTTTCCGTCTTCTTGGTGTGATAACTTTTGAGGGAATATAAGTATCAATAAGTGCCTTCAACTTGGTTTTGAACATAATCCATAATATATCTACATCAGCACCAATACTGGTTTCTTTAAATGAAGGAAAAAAATTAAAAAGCTCGTCAGCTATGCTCGCGTTGTCACCTTTATCGTAGAAAAAAATTTTCCTCGGGGGCATACTTGCCGTTTGCTTCTTCGCGCATTTTATTTTCCCGACTACTGTCAGATGGTCACTCATACCAGGAAGGGTGGAAACAGATGACACAATAGAACTATCATTGCTGAATATTAGATCCAAGGTATTATTTCTCCTAGCATCTAAGCGCGTAGGAAATGTAACGTGCTGATGTAGAGCGATACTCGAAACAATGTTCACAAAAGTCCTGTACTGCGCAGATGCGTTCAAGGTAACCGGAATCCCCTCGTCCCAGCGTATGTCTGGAAAATTGAAATCCCCTCCCAATAGAAGATAATCGTACGAGATTGAGGACAGGGCGTTTGATAAAGTTTCGATACATTCGTCGCTAGACGCAGGTGGTCTATAAAAGGAACCGATCACAAGAAATTTACCATCACGCAAGGACAGTCTACACCAGACAGATTCAAATGAATATTCGGAAAAATCAATGGGGATACTTTGTAGGCTGCTATGAATCAACAGGAATACGCCACCGCCATGGCTGTTCCTGTCCTGTCGATAAGCAACATAATCAGACGGAAACACTTCCGCGTCACTGATCCTTTCATCAAGCCAAGATTCTGTACCTATTACTATACTAGGCCTAGTCAAATCAAGTAGTTCTGCGAAGTCATCAACTTTATTTTTAATACTTCGGCAGTTCAGAAGTAATACATCATGTTCGTTCACGAGTTCGGTTTTCTTGACTACAGGATTTAAGGGATGCCGGGCCGGTAGCTATGCAGCTTTCTCTTTGACGCGCATGTCTGTTGGGTCTACATAGTAGGTTTTTTGACCAATAACCAGTTTGTTAAAACGCAGTTGGAATTTAGTGTTTTGGGATTTTGCAAATTCTAGAAGTTTCCTTCTTTCATGACGGACGTTATCAGAGAAGTCCTCTCCAACTGCTATTCTGCTGTCCCTGAACTTAAAGGCTTGAGACAGTATTCCTTGTTTAATCTTGAAGGATGAAAAGTTCACAATGATTGGCCTACACTTTCCTGTTTGTAACCGGCCGAGACGATGAGCACGTTCAACATGTGCACCCTCAAGTTTAAATCCGAGCAGTTCGTCGCACACTTGCGCAATCTTTGCTTCCGACACTTCCCACGTCTCGCTTGTTCCCTCGGCAACGCATAAAGGTTAAGTTGTTTCTCCGGGAGCGATTTTCCAGATCATCGTGACTGGTGGCTAATTGTCCCAACTGTTCAGTAAGTGCCGTCGTCGTGGCTTGCATTTTTTTACTTCGGTTTCAAGTTGCTTTAATGAGGCAACGTCATTTTTGAGGGAATCAAGCGTCATAGAAAGTGACGTAAGCTTTTCTTCTGCCGTTATCTGCTTATGTTTGATGGTTGTAACTTCTGTTAGTAGCGCTTCTTGCGTCATTTTGATGCTCGGCAGCATTTCCATTACCTCCAGCATTCTGTGCACCTGTTCCTGAGTAAATGGGCCTGGATTCACCTCAACATCTCCAGAAACAATCAGCAACATTCTCATAACAATAGACGCCACGTAGCAAACAACAGAAACAGCATAAATAGAGTTTGAATAAAAAAAACGCATGGCAAGGTCAAAGGGGCACGGTACCGACAAAACACGTCTACCTTTTTGGCGAGAGACAGTTTTATACGAAAGACCAACCGGAAGAAAAATGCGTGGTAAGCGGCCTGCGTTCCGCATGTCGGCACCGAGCCCCGCCTTGAAAGTGCCGCGCAACGAGTTTTGTAGACAGTGGTCATGCGATGGGAGAGCCGGTTGCCAGGACGTCCCGCCGAAGCGAGATAAATCCAGTGGCGAGGATGCTGGGAAATCGGCTTGCAGATCGGGCTTTATCGAAGCCTCGTTGACCCGTGGCAGGCCATCGGCGCTGCAGTATGGCTGTAGGTGGATCGTCCAGGCTACGAGTAGTACCTGAAGAAAAATGCGTGGTAAGCGGCCTGCGTTCCGCATGTCGGCACCGAGCCCCGCCTTGAAAGTGCCGCGCAACGAGTTTTGTAGACAGTGGTCGTGCGATGGGAGAGCCGGTTGCCAGGACGTCCCGCCGAAGCGAGATAAATCCAGTGGCGAGGGTGCTTGGAAATCGGCTTGCAGATCGGGCTTTATCGAAGCCTCGTTGACCCGTGGCAGGCCATCGGCGCTGCAGTATGGCTGTAGATGGATCGTCCAGGCTACGAGTAGTACCTGAAGAAAAATGCGTGGTAAGCGGCCTGCGTTCCGCATGTCGGCACCTCAGCCTAATCGTGCAATTTTATCCACAATTACTGCTCACTGGTAACGGATGTCAAGTATGCTGCCGATTTGAAAAAGGGACACAAAAGACGAACATAAGGCCCCTGGTTTTGAACAGAGTCGAAGAATGAGGTAAGAAAAACAACCTAAAGGCGCACATATACCTCAAACCTTGAGTTCAATATCATAGGGATGGCCATGTGCTTCTTTTTCAAGGCAGCAACCAGCTCATCTCGTGTCTCTGTAAAACAAAACATGCAAATTGAGTCACGCGTCAAAGTTGTCGCGTTTGTCCCCCTTTCCTCTTCCCTTCCCTTCCCTTCCCCCCCCCTTCCCTCCCCCCCCCCCCTTGTATCGGGGTTTATAAATATGACCGTTCACCGGCTAGCCTGGGCTATAACCCTTGTTTCAACGAGTCTTTTCTTCGATATTTTTACAAATTAAGTGCACCGACTAGTCAAATTTATGTGGTAAATTTGTCGTAGCTTAAAAGCCGATTTTTTGCGATTTATTTTAAGTGCCGTGGCTGCCATCTGGACCGCCCTGTAGTTCAACAATGTAAAACCCTTTGCTTTCGCCGCCCAGTTCTTTACAAATCGGGTGCAAGGACATATACATGCCTTGCAACTAATGTCAAGCTAATGAAGGACGGGGCCCCGCACCGTAGTGGTTGACTTCACACCGCGCGGATGCGCTAACCAAGGCGTAGGACGCCGCTAACTGCCCGTACATGCGCTGACGTGCACCATATTTTCAACAAAAGTACCTAATTGTGTTACATGTGAACTTCGAAAAACGTGCCGAGCTTACGGTGATGGCGTTTAGCCAGTACGTGCGGAGTTTTTCGGCGTTGGTGCGATTGCGCTACGAGCAGAAACTTTCGATACGCCGCCGACAGTTTTGACGCAAAAAACTGTCGCGTCAAGAAAAAAAAAAAAAGAAAGAAAACTTATTTGCGCGTTTTAAAATTTGACGAGCGGCTCTAGGAGTCGCTTGTAGAAATATTGGTACGATTTTTCGAAATACTGGTAACAACGCAAGGTTACCGTCCTATCTAAACACTGAGACAAGGGTAAATGAAATAACGGACAAGACACCTCTCATTGCCTCGGGGTTTATAGTAATATGTTTCCTAACCGGCTCGCCTGCATACTTTTGCTCCTCACCGTCTCGCGGACGGCACGAACCGATGCCCCGGCGGTGGCGTCTCGGCGAGCTTCCACACGGGGGCCGCGCCGACCGATCGCCGTCTGGCCGGGCTCGCGGCTCGACACTGGCCCGTACTCGGCCGGGAGCGCCGAAGGTGCGCTCGAAGCGTGGAGACGGCGTTATGTAACGAAAGGCAAAGGCCATCTACATAACGAACGAGCAAAAGCCGATGCAAAGGCGTGCGCAAACGTAAACAACGGTAGAAAAGTGCCGCTGTCGCTCGCCGCTATGAAATGCGTTGCGCAAACTCGGTAATCAGCGGCCGCATCCCTTTCCTGCCGCTCATACTTTCTCTAACCTGACGGCTACTTTGTCTCGCGGAGCATGCCGCCGAAACGATCGGACGATCGTCGAGGTACGCAGGAATCGCTACAGCCGAGCGCGGCGCAGTTTACCATTGCTTTCGCTGCGAAGGACCGCCGATTCTAGACGCCGGAACGGGAGACGACGGAACGGGGGCCCACCGAATTCCCGCTTTCCAAGTGTCCCTAAGTTTCGCTAATTTTCGGACGCGTGGAATTCACTAAAAATAAGGGGCTCGCGAACATGAACGGTTTCGAGCCCGTGATGCATAGAAAACAACTTAAGGCTGAACTCCATGGGACGAATTATGTGACGAATAACTGGCGAACGCCGCCCGGCGGCTTTTGCTCTGCGCGTGAAATCAACACAGTGGCTGCTACGTCGCGCGCAAAGCGAGCGTGCCGTCGGGCGGCGTTCGCCAGTTATTCGTCACATAATTCGTCCCATGGAGTTCAGCCTTTACCACTTCCCGGCGCACGCTCCAGTAGCCTTCCAGTTTGACGCTTTTCGGCACTTTGCAGTCGAAGTCTTCAACGCTCGCCGGTTTGAACCTCTTGATACAGTTCACGCTGGCTACTACCTTCGCGCCATAAACATAAATCACGTACGCGTAGTTACATATTGACACCAATAGACACCCGTCGGGGTAGCCCTAACTTCCAGGCGGCTTTGGTCCAGAGCACTGCACGGTGGTCTTTACGGCTGTGACGGTGGGGCGGTGGTCTTTACGGTGGTATAGAGAACTGGCCACCTGGCGTGCGCGGCGTGCACGGCGTGGGTTCGTAAGGGTTGGATTGGATTAAAATAACATTCTGTCTTTGTTTATATTAGTACTATAATTACTCAAAATATTTTTAAAACATTTAAAATGATAAAAATATATAATTTTAAGTTTATTTCATGTTAAAAAAATATTGTTTGTCCGGCGTTGGTTGTTGTCCTGCAGTTTTTGCAGGTACAAAATCCAATCCAATCCGATCTAAAAAATCGAAACCGAAACTACCGCGTTACAGGGCTCAAAGCTATGCTGGTAAGTAAACTGCCGTTTATCTCGGCTTCGCATCCCATGGATTTGATTTTCGCATTTTATGACTTTATATATGCATGTCATAAAATGGTTGAGTTTGATAGCCGAAACTCTTAAATTTGAAATGGCCTAATTTGTGATTTTCTGAATAAAATTCTTTATAAAAAAATTATCACAGTTTCGCGGTGCGCGCGTTCCCGTCGATGTCTGATAATTTCTCGTTGCGTTAATTGCTTGGTGTATACAGGTAGAGCCAGTACGAGGTTACCGACCGCCGGTTTAAGTGTCGGCGCCGGTAAGGCGTTACCGGTCGCTGCTAGGGATGCCGCGAACTTTTTTCGAATCGAAGTTTCGATGATCGAATCAAGCGATTCGGAAGGTTCAAAAGATTTCGCATTTTCGAATTTTCTATATCGTAAAATTCGACGGAAGTAGAATTTTCGAACTTGATAAGCTAAGAAGTTCGACGCTTATTTACGCTAAAAAATTCGATCCTTTTCGAACTTTCGAATTTATCACACTGCAAAATTCGATGCTTGTCGAAATTCCGAACTTGACTGACCAAAATATTCGATGATTTTCGAACTTTCGAATTTCTTGCACTAAAATTTCGAAGCTGTTCGAACTTTCGAATTTCCTATGCTAAGGAAATCGATAATTTTCGAAATTTCGAACTTATTTATCAATAGAATTCGAAAAATTTCGAACTTTCGAATTCTGAAAAGTCAGAAGTTCGGCGAACTTCAAACTTTTAGGGTAAAAGTTCGACATTCATCTAACTTCGAAAGACCGGCGGACGGTTTCATATGAATTCAAGTAGTGAGGTACATTCGTAATTTTTTTTCTCGAACTTTTACATGCGGTGTTCCGTTCTTTACGAAAGACAATGCCGTTTATTTCAATGTTCTGGCATGCTTAGTTTTAAAGAAATAAATTCCGGAAGGAGCGAGGAAGGACGACGGGTTTTTGACGATTATCGTTTGTGCCAGATTTGAAGCGCAATGTAGCCGAAGCTATTTAGGGTAGAGATGTTAAACATTTTAAGAATGATCTATGCATAGCCTAGATCAGTGTCGTCTTAGGATAGGACTATTGTTATTCAAGGTGAGTTTCGAAGAAATGTCCAAACATGTATCTACATGCAATTATGCCCTAAACTTGGGATTTATTTTCGTCTAAGTTGTTTGAGGTATAGCATTTAAATTAACACCACAGACAGTACATATCATTGCCATCTGCATAATACAAAGTAATGTATTTATTGTTTTTTTCACGTTAAGGAATAATTTAACTCATGGGAGAAGATTTCTGATATTGTTCAATTTCAGCATGTCATTAAAAGAACACTTTTTTTTTCGCTTCACGTTCCTGGGACTTGTTTCTTTTAGCCTGTACACATTTTGGTAGGAGAAAGTTGTTTCGAAGTTCTGAACCTCTGAATATGCAAGAATACAACACATCCGGCGAGTTCGTGGTAGTTTTTTCTTTCTCCAGCTTTTTATTCCCGCATTTATTATTTTTTTACCATTGGCACAGCTATTTAGGCCGTAAAGACATAGCTTTGAACTTCCGAACCACTAAGCACGTGACGAGTAGTGCCTTCTGACAATGAGTTTCTAACAATGATCATCTACGTGATCTTTTATGCAGTGAAGAGCGAATGTACGTATACATAGGCATAAATAATTTCAGATTAAAATAACCTCGACCACGCCCTCTTTCCCCGTATTGCTTTCTTTAACAGTCCGAAATATCTGGAAGGGGGGGAAGGGGGGCTGAGGCCCCCCCCCCCCCCCTTCTTCCCTCCCCCGTTTTTCCTCTTCCGACGCCACTTGTATGGTAGAACGCTCCTCGACCTCGAGGCGATTCCTCCGTCCCAGAAAATAAACCTCCAGGACAATTACAAACTTGACTTACTATATGCCAGCGTCACTCGGGCGGCGTTCGATCGGATTACTACCAGCGTGCAAGGGGTGGGGAGGTAGTTTGCCAGGTAGCTTCAAGGTTTTTCTGAGCCTCAACCTCCTGCCCGAACCTGGCCATTTCGAACTGGATGAGTATCGTAAAACAGTGTGTTCGTGTGATCACTACTGTGTGATGCACGTTAAAGAACCCCCCCCCCCCCCTTGGGCTGGCGGTCACAATTACTGATCTATTGCCACACGTCACTCTGCACTGGCAAATATTCCAGCACATCCGGGACACTTGTCGTCTCATTTAATTGCCTGACCAACTTCGCAAAGTCTAGATATCACACCCTAACTTTTCTAAACTTGGTTTCGTGAAAACCAGCGAGTCGTGAAAACGTTATTTGAAATTGAAACTGCAGAGGAACTTGAAAACTGGACTTCGAACTTTGAAAACTTGGACTTGAAAAAAATTCAAAATATTCGAAGTTTTTTTAGGTTTTTTTTTTCGAATTCAGCATTAAAAGAGAATCGAAACTTTCGAACTTTTCGAACTTTATGCAGAAATAAATTCGAAATCTTCGAATTGTTCGAACTTCATGTCTATAAAAATTCGAAGCGTTCGAAGTTTTCGAATTTTATTTCCAAAGAATTTCGAAATCTTCGAACTTTTCAAACTTCAGATCTTAAAAAATTTAGATTTTTCGAATATCTCGAATTTCAAGTTAGGAAAGTTCGAAATCTTCGAATTTATCGAACCTCAAGTAAAACAATATTCGAAATATTCTAACTCGAAATTTTAGAAACCGTGAAAGCTTCGAACTTTTCGATTTCGAAATTCTACTGTGATCAAAAGTTGCGAATTTTTCGAATTCGAACCTCGGTCGGTACGAAAATATCGAAATTTTTCGAAATCGAACCTCAGTTCGCTTCGCAAATATCGAAACCTTTCGAAATCGAACCTATGGTAGTTCGCGACATCCCTATAGTCAGTTACAAGTTAAGAAGGTAGGAGAAGCTCCTCCCACAAGCGTGGTGAGCCGGTTTCAAATCTCTCCGCAATCGAAAGAAGAGTTCACTGGAAACGCTCCTTGTTCCGCTTCAATGGATAGATAATGGTCACAGTGTGGTGCGCCAACTTATCTCCGACCCCCCCTTTTTAAGAAAGCGACCTTTGTATTCATCGGAGAAGGAACCGAGCCCCTGAAAGCAGCCTTTGTATCAACTAATCTCCGAAAGTCGTCTTTGTTTCCATCGGAAGGGGGAAAACTTAATCTCCTTCTCGTGGCTTCCACAATGCTAAGTCAAAGTCGAGAGATAAAGCGAATATGTACAGAAAGGCACGACCCTCCTCGCGCGTTGGCCGCAACGTCACGGAAACGATGGGACGCTATTGGATGCGGAGGTGGCGGAGGGATTGGTTGTTGTCGGCCGCGCATTGATTACTGGCCACCAGTAAGTAATTACGGCCCACCAGTGTTGCGTACCGGCTTCGCCCGTACGTGCTCACTCGCTTCCTGTACATGGTATGAGAAACCGGTACGGCGTATCGGCTTCGCAGTGGATGGTTACCGGTTACCGGTGTGGCGTACCGGCATCGCCAGTGCGTGTTTACCGGTCGCCTGTACATGGTATGGGCAGCCGGTACGGCGTATCGGCTTCACCAGTACGTGGTTACAGGTGGCCGGTACAGAGCTACCGGTTTCCGATACGAGAATACAGGACTCCGGTATGAACCGGTATAGACCGGTATACATTTGTACAGGATTTTTTAGTAGGGATGCGTCAGAGCAGTGTGCAGCACTGCCACAAGATGTGCGTGGTGCTACACTAAAAGCTGAGAGTGGGGTGGCAAGTATGTACCAATTTAATCAACCACCCACCAGCTTCGAGCAATGCAGCTGCACTCCTGCCCTTGTGTATACAGGGAGAGCACTGCCACATAACACAAGGCTGATTGCAGTTTGGTCCAGCTCATACACAGCTTCTATGACACAGTCAGCCAAAAACTTAATGGGTATAGTAAGGGTCGTGGCCATGACATTTATGATGCTGTAGCTTGTCAAAGAGAGTATGTCAAATGCATACCATGCTCCTGCAGTCAAGTATTCGTGGTTAGGAAATAGCACGGAATATTTTTCATAAAAATCTACCGCGAATCTTCACAACTTAGGAGTGCTCTGGGGAGTTTTA
The DNA here is from genome assembly GCA_013358835.2 of Ixodes persulcatus. Taxonomy (NCBI): domain Eukaryota; kingdom Metazoa; phylum Arthropoda; class Arachnida; order Ixodida; family Ixodidae; genus Ixodes; species Ixodes persulcatus. Next base: position 28,000 of record JABSTQ010007653.1, read on the forward strand.
CAGACCATAGCTTCTTAACTACACGGCTGATAGACCAAGTAAAATGTTTTCGGACATATGTGAGGGAGAGAAGAATCTATACAAAACATCCGCAGTTCAAGAGATCAGAGATCAGTGTGACAGAATTCAGCACGACAAATATGCCAATGTCATTATTTATTTTTGCAACATTAAAATGGCTCTGAAAGTGCGACCAGCTACAGGGTGTATTCACGCAAGTCTTGCGAGTGTTGAATTGTAGGTACAGTGCCCTAGTTGTGTCCATGTGCGATATATGACAAAGTATCATAGAGACCAATACTGGAAACTTCTCTGAAAATCAATGCGCACGGTGGCGAAGGACGAGAGTGGCACTGCTCATTGCTCACGCCGTTCACAAGCGCACCAATAGGAAGGCTTTAGCCATTATTGGGAAAACTAAATAAACAAATACAAAATACAAATACAACACACACAGCAACACTGCATGGAAGTAGTAATGCACTTCTGTTGTCAACTCTGCATTCCGCTTACGACAGAAATGCGGAATTTCCCTACAGGCTTTCATTCCAAGCGAGTGGCATCAGAATTGCTAAAGGCCAGCCCATAAACGCAGTCTGTGTTAAAAACAATCCTAGCAGCAATAAGTTGCTATTATATTGCCCAATATGTAGAGCACCTTACCATAAACAGCCTTGGCAGTCTTCCATGAAGCCTGGACTTTAGCAGAGGAGACTGTCATCTTGTGTCGTCTCAGGACACTCACATCAGGATGGCGAAAGTGTATGCCAACTTCGGCTTGGCAAGAGCTGCAGTAAGTATAAAGATGAAAACACAGAGTAGAATATATAATAAAAAATATCATGAACCAACTTGAAACAAGTGCAAAAAAAAGGACAAAAGGACAGGGACACGTAGGACACAGACAGGTGCACACTAGCAACTCAATCTATTGAACACAAAAGAAAAGAAGAGAGGATCAGAGATATCAAAAAGGCTGTGCTCGGAGAACTGAGCTTCAGGAACCGGGGTGCGAGGCAAAGCTGTCAGGTAGATTGTTTACAGACACTCTAGAATTAACAAAAGCCTTTCCATGTAGTAAAGCGGTGAGTTCATACTAATTGAACATCTTAAAAATAGTACACAAAAAAACAAGGAATTACGGGGAGGAATACATACACCACATACAAGTGCAGACTCCCAAGTCACGTAAATTAGAGAAGAAAAAAAATAAAGAATGCGGAAGGAGCTTTAGCAAAAGTTCAGACAGGTCCAAGTGGAACGTGCTAATTCACCCCTATGCACAATACTAAATACAATTTCCTTGGTAGCTCAGATAACAGAAAAATGTGCGGACACATTGGTTGCCCATACTACAAATAATAAAGGCCTAGAAAAATCCTTTTGTATGTTTTTTTTTTTTATAATATATGCTAATTATTCACGTCTTTTCTAAAGGCGACATACACGAGCAGTGTAGACAATGCATAGATAGCTGACAGTCCATCGTGAATTTTACGGAGAGATTGAGCTGTTTTGATGTATTAGCCATCCATCTGTTACCTTAACTGACAAGGAAATTATGCTTTAAAAATCTGCTCTTGCTAATGGGTGAATCAGCGCGTTCCACTTGGGCCTCTGCTCGAGCTCCTTCTGCATTTTTATTTCCTTCTTCTTTGTTTATGCGAGTCGACAGTCTGCACTTGCATGTGGTCTATGTGTTACTCTCCTTGTCTCCTTAACCTTTTGTGAACTATTTTTCAAGCTGTTCAATTAGTACCAACTCACCACCTTACTACAATCGTGCAACAACTAAAAACGATTTCAACTTACAGCATTCGCTAAAAGCAGTACCAAAGGAGAAAAAAAATTGGGTGATGTATGAACACTATATACTTACACTGAACAAAATATACCTCCCATAAACTGACCAGACACTACCTTAATTAAGGACATGCTTGTAAATTACCCCAGAAGCCCAGAAGCGGCGTCAAAAATTATTTCGCGGGCACACATTTTCACGATCGGGAGCGGTATGCTATGCATTAATCACCATGGGGTGAATTTACCGCGGCACCAATTTTTGGCAATTCTTTTCTGATTACGAATCGCGAAATTGAAGTCGCTTGCATACGAATGGGCGGCGGAAGCTACGGGCCTGCTCGATTAATCATTCGCTGCCTTTTGCCTGGCCCAGCTCTCCGGACGCAAATACGCACACAGAATCCCCCCGTAGTGTCAAACCTAGAGCTTCGGCGATGGAGGGGCACCGCGCTCTTCCAGACATTCTAGTGTACCAGTAAACAATACGGCGGAGGGAGGCAATCAACCCCCCCCCCCCCCCCACCTTCCTTTTCCGCCTTTGCCTGCCTGCCTGCCTGTCCGCCCACCCGCCTGCCCGCCCGTCCCAGTGTGCCAAAAATTTCCGCCGCTTTTGATGGACCTGGAGAGAGTACGCAGCGTAAGCGCTTATCTGTGACCGATAATTAGCTCAAGGATGGAGTGCTAACACCATTCGCGCACAATTAGTAATATTGGTAAAAGCGAGTGATCTCGAGACAATAACAAGCATTTTGAACGGAGGAAAGAATAATCTAGCCCTAACAAACAAAGAAAGGAACTTACTTTGGAACGACCGTGCCTCGATCTTCGCTGTTGAGCAGATTCGACGTAGTTCCACGGCTCACAGTCGCTTCCTTCTTTTTCAGACAGATTTGAAACTAAGGTGAATTCCACGCATCACGACTTTTCGGCAAATTTACCTTAAAACAGAGATATGAAACACACACGGCCAACGCGACCAGCGAAACGCGCAAAACAAAAAAAAAGTTGTGGATTGGATTGCATTCGTTGGCTATTATGAATGCCTAGCGACTTTACGGAGGGTATGTACGCGTATCTTCAACACGCTTGCAATGAAAGGGTCAGCAAAGCGCATTAAAAAAAACTATTAGGAGACACAGTAACAATACATTATTGAGCATGTCAACAATGCCACAATATTAGAAATACGATCCTGAGTAGATAGCAAAAAATTAAATACGAGACTAACCACAAAATGAATTCAAACGAATTTAGCAAACATATAACTTCCTTAAAAACAACTGTTGTACGTTGCGGGATTGGCCTAGCTTGTTAGCGCGCGTTGCTGCTGACCGCGTGGTCGGTGATTCGAGTCGCAGCAGAGTAAAGTTTTTTCTAACTGTTTTTTTTTTAAGTTTTGTTTGTTTTTTATTGTTTGACGTATTTGCTATGTTCTCTGCAGTCGCGGGCCCCCCACTTTAGGGTAAAAATCGCGCAGAATGTGAAAATAGAAAGTGAGAGTCCAAAAAAAGGTTTTTATTCCCGTTCCTCTGGTGCGGTGTGTCATATAACATAAGCTATCGGGGGACAGATAGTCTGGCTATGTGAACATTTGAAATATTTCTGCTAGATGATCATAACTACCACAGAAGACAGTCGATTCCTGCCTGAAATAGAATCCTGAAAAAGTATATAGACCGGCGTTGTAAAATTTATTTTTTGTGGCGTTCGTGTTTAGATTCTCAATATCCTGAATGTGTTTTCCTCACCGCATTATTTTTTTCTCTCGTTTTCGCAGTAAAACACGCCAGCCTTGGCACGCTGGGATCAAATACGCCAGCGTCGGCAGTCATTTACGAAGGATTTATCAACGCAAACATTTCCCCTCGCTATTCATGCTATTCATGCAGCAGTGAGCGACGTAATTAAAAAAAAAGACTTAAAAAAAGTTATGTTTTGCATGACCTGTAGAATATATCTTGAGGCGCACATCCACGGGCTTTCCATGGGCCTCACGCATGTCCCGTAAAGCAACAAAGCGCGCTCCCCTAGCGTGTGGCATCCCTACAGCAGCCCGCACAATGTCGCACTTGTCCTATGGGATCCTAGGCTCTATCTCCACAGGCTGCGGGGTACCTACAGCAACCCACAGAATTTATTACATGTCCCATAAAAGCCAAGGTTCTATCCCCACAAACTCTGCGGGTTACCTAAAAAACCCCACAGGCTGTGGGGATTGCCCAAAGGAGTTCCCACAGGCCGTGTGGGCTACCCAAAGGATCCCTTACCGGCTGTGTGGGGTACCCAAAGGACCCCACACAGTAACCCACATGTCCCATAGGCCCACAGGCCTGACCCCACAGAGATTTTAGGACACCCATACAACCCCATGGGTGCCCCATAGAGACCTCTAGGACCCCACACAAATTTTCTGTGGGTGCCCTGTGGGCATTTGGACCAGAGTTATTATGGACATTAAATTCCTTGGTTCACTATCCCTTTAAGCTGAGACTAGAAGCTCCGCCTTCAACATGAGCTTTCTGCCCTTGCTAACACAAGTGCGAACGCGCAGGCACGCGCAACCAAAGCACTGCAGAAGCCAGCGAACTCGCCCTGAACGCGAAGATTCTAGTCTCAGCTTAGGGGCGAACGGAGTATACATTCCTTACATATGACGACACGCTAGGTAAGGACGGGGCCCTGTGCCATGCTGGTGGTAGACTTCACAACGCGCGAATGCGCTTAACAAGGCGTAGGATGCCGCTAACTGCCTGGACATACACCGTATTTTCATCGAAGGTACCTAGTTTTATTTGATGTGAACTTGGAAAAAAGAGCCGAGCTTACGATGATGACGTTTAGCCAGTACGTGCAGAATTTTTCAGCATTGGTGCGATTGCGCTACGAGCAGAAAATTTCGATATGCCGCTAAGTTATAATGCAAAAAAAAAATAACGTCGCAAAACAAAAAGAAAAAGTTGTATCGCACGCCGCAAAATTTGACGAGCGGCTCCAGGAGTCGACTGTAGAAAAATTTTTACGACTTTGCGAAGTATTGTAAACAATGCAAGGTTACCGTTATAATCTAAACCCTGATGCAAGGATAAATAACATAACGGACAAGCGTCTCGCGGAGGGCACAAACCGATGCCCCGGCAGCGGCGTCTCGGCGAGCTTGCATGCCGCCTCCTACACGGCGCGGTCGCCCCCGGAGACCGCTTTGATCTCCGGACACCGCGCGGTGCCAGCCACCAGTGCTGGAAACCCCCTATCCCTATCTCCCCCCCTCACGGATTAAGCGCGACGATGGGACGACGAGCTAGCGGGACGGCGAGACGACGCTCCTGACGCCCGAACGCTTACAACAACACACGGACGCCGCCGCCGACCGATCGCCGTCTCGCCGGGCTCGCGGCACGACACTCGCCCGTATTCGGCCGGGAGACCCGAAGGTGCGCTCGAAGCGTGGAAACGGCGCGATGCAACGAAAGGCAAAGGACATCTACACTACGAACGGGCAAAACCGATGCAAAAACGTGCGCGAACCTAAACATTTAGTTTCGTTATCAACGTTGCCGCGGGAGAATGAAGGAGTTTCGCTGCTTTTTTGTTTCGATTGCTGGGTGGGCTCTCTTGCTGTGGTTGCTTTCGTTCCTCTTGTCATGACCGACTGGTCCGAGCATACTGCGGCGATGACATCGTTGCAGTTAATTTCAGGAGGTCTAATAAAACGCAGTAGCAGCGAAATCAGCGACAGCGACGAAGATACCAGCTTAGCTCCAGCTCGAGTGACGACGAGGCAGCCGTTCTCGGCGAAGTCTTTGCCGACATTCGCCTTGCCAGCGAAGAGGCCCAAGATATGGCGTTACGTCGAAGACGTTGTGCGCGCCTATTCGGATGAAGTGCTAGGCATGTCGTTTGCTAGAAGACAATACGCCAAATACTCCGGAGGTGGAACTCGCCTTCGGAGATGACGGTCGCTTTACGGCATACGTGTTTGGTATTGCTTAATAAACCCTTTGCAAAACGTACAGCGCCACGACGGCAGGGAATTTTGGGAACCCTCGGTACAGATCACGCGCACGCGCTTTCTCGTTGCGCCTCCGCGACTGCGCGCGCGTCCCGGCAGCTACCGCCAGCAGCCGTTGCAGCCATCCCGCCGAGTCGTACCTCGTTGCCGGCGCACCGTATCTGTGGCAGCGTAAAGGCACCGCGACAGGTGAACTCATTTCAATACGTTATTCGTCGTAACTTACCTTCACGTATTGAAGTGTCACCGAATCCATTTAGTTTGCAACCGCAACCG
>JABSTQ010007654.1:0-53294 GCA_013358835.2 Ixodes persulcatus
TAATTATGGACAGATTTCAAGCGCGAACTGTCAGCAGTGTCACGTGGAAGAAGATCTAAACCATATGTTTTCTAGTTGTTTCAAATATAACGAAAGAAACGCCCCCCCCCCCCCCCCCCCCCTCCTTTGACATTATTGACCACATACAACGTACAAGGAACCTTGCAGCTCTGAGAAGGTCTAGTACCGGGGAACAACAACCGCCTCAGCGAAGGGCGTTAGATGCATTAATAACATTTATTACATGACCAATCTGAGTGGCGATTGTAAATAATCTTGTAACATACCGACTTTAAATAACCTCGTGACATACTGACTGTAAATAAGCTTGTAACATGGCCGACTGTAAATAATCTCGTAACGTATCGATTGTAAATAATCTCTGACATAACAACAAATAAATCATTAAGAAACGTTGTGCTGACCTCAACAGATTATGAGCACGCATTCATTTACCTTTTCAATGCACAGACTGTATGAGGAATCTGTTATTATTTCTACGATTTATGTTGAGGCTGAATGTGTTGAACGTAAAGTGTCATTAGAACTTCCTGTGCGGTGATGTATAAAGTGCCCCTTCCTGTTACTGTACAAGTCTGTGATTTGTCTTGAATGTCCTACACCGGAACTTTAACATTTGTATAGCAACCCATGACCTACGACTCCGTGCTATCTTTTTTCTGTTTCCCTTTCCCATGCGGAGTAGCCACCGGGATGCATTTTATGGCTATCCTCTCTTGCAATTTTCAGCGAATTAATAATGAAAAAATAAAAAAAATAAAGCGACCCGTGGTTAAGAAAAAAGGTTGAGGTAACCCCATCACTTTCTCAGACAACGCTAGTGATGGTATGCAAGCTTCCCCTTGAGACAAGCTGGTTTTTGCCTCTTAGAGTTCTCTGGATCTTTTTTTATTGTAGCGCTGGAGGATTTTGGTCTGTTGAAATATAGGTGTGCAATGGCAGTCCCGGACGTGTATGGTGATGATTTAAGAGAAAGGTGATGCTCTCAATGTCTCACATTCACACACCGGCCAGATTGTCCAAAGTACACTTTCCCACATGTGAACGGAATTTCATACACTATGTTGGTGTTGAAGACGTACCTATTGTATAATGACGGTGCATTGTTTATTATTTTTCATTTAGCGATATAATCTTGGCACACAATTTTTTTGAGTTCATTCGGTGGCTGGTAATATTACCGGTACTTCGTACTTTGAGGCTATTCGTTTAATGTTTTGGAGATATGTTGTCGATGAAGGGTATCACAGCTGGCCGCGTTTTCTTTCACAATTTCATTTTCCTCTTCCGTAGGAGTTGTCAGGCATTCTGCTACATCAAACAATAATAAATTAGTGTATCCAAAATCCTGCAATCTTTGCAGTTGTGCTTCGAAACTACACGTACTTCGCCGTGTGTTTACGAGACTTGTACAGGGCCGCTTTGAAGCAACTTTGCACTATTCCTCTTTTGATTATCTTTGAGTGGGCAGAGTCAAAAGGTAGGAGTCATTTTTTTTTGGACCGTGGCGAGTAGGTTCAACACATGTGTGAGTCCCCAAAGGACAGTTGGAGATTTGCAATTGAAGCTTGGAATTAGTTGGTAACTCATGCGTAAACTTAAGTAATTTTCTTGTGTCATGAAAGTGTTACTTATGATGCTGAATGTAGCAAAATCGTATTGGTCAGGTTTGATGCAAAGTAGAACGAGATTGTCGTCCGCATATCTAAAGATACGTGTTGCCAGGTTTGTGGGAAGGTTCTGGGCTATGCCCCTGTCACATTGGGATAAAAAAATAGATCGCATAAAACAGGTTTTACACAGGAGCCTATGCAAATCCCTTTCTTTCGGATGTAAGTATTGCCGTTGAAAGTCACAAAGGTCGATGTGAGGTAGAACCTCAGGAGCTTCATGAAGATTCTGATGGTATACCACATTGATTGTACGCAGTTTGCTTTGGTTTGGAGTGCACGCTCGTTTATTCTACCGTTGAATATAAAAGTGGCAAAAACCTCACATGCGCTAAGCTTTCAGTCACCAAGAGTTACATCTTTTTACACTAGCGACGCTAAAACATCTAAAATTAGTATAGTCCCACTTTTAAAGTTCACGACCACCACTGGGGCAGTTTCGCGGCTTTGGTTGGCCACGAGATGCTCGCCTATTCACACCAATAAATAGCCAAACTCTCCCAATACACGGCTACCCACATAGTAGGCTCTAAGCGCCACTGGACGGCCGTGACATGCGCCACAGCGCGGGTGCATGAAATCAAAGGTACGGGAGCGCGCACTTGAGTGCTGATCAAAGCTGTGCACGAGTACTCTCGCCCCTCTTTGGAAATTCCACAGAAAGTTGTCCACGAGTACAGACTCTGGTCAAAGCAAGCTGGACAAGCCGACGAAGAAGAAGCAAACGCGTAAACCGCTTGGATACTATCGTGGAGCCTGCTGTGCCCTCTTCCTTACGTTGTACTGGAATTCTGGCGTGCGGCTGGATTCTCGGTTACTCGCGGCGAACGTTAATTCTGAGTGTAAACTCTGAGAATTGCTAGAAATAGCATAATTACAGCGCTGGTCGAAACCCTGAAGGCTGACTCTTTCCGAGGTAATGCCACAACACAAAACTCGCAGGGTATGAGGATTTTCTTTTGTATTCACTTGATTGCTATTAAAGCAATATTCTGCTATATGCTTCACTAAGTGAATAGGTAACCTTAAGCACACCGTCAATGGCTACTTGTTGGCTACAAGATTTTTCTTTTTTCTTCCCTTTTCACCTGGTGCTTAGGAATTAATCGCTGGGCAGCTGGTGGAAAATACATGCTAGAAGTTTTCCCTGTTGTTGACATGCAATTAAGAACACGACAATACACCATTGGGCCACAAGGAACAGATTCATTGGAGCAGCAGAGTTAGCCGTGTGGAACAGCGAAAAAATATTGTGCCAGCGACCCTCCCCCCCTCCTATGCAGAAAGATCCACATGCTTTCTCTTGTGACGGAAAAGGCCGTGTGAAAAAGAAGCGCTGGAATTCAATCCGGCTGGGGTCTGGCAGAGGTCGTCCCAAACTCTGATCAAGTTCGTACCTGACGTCTGCAAAGAAGGGCGATCTTTAAAAGGGTTGATAAATGGGCTAGTTGGTATTTGAACATCAAAACGATATTAGCGCACACGTCGCAAGAAGAGAGAGAAGCGCTCTTTCCTGTATATTCTCTTTTCTCTCGACGTGTGCACTAATACCGTTTAGAAGGGCGATCTTAATGGCGTGGAATGCACGTTGCGGAAGCACTGCGGAAGTTAACATATACAACGTAGTATACTCGTTAGCGTTCTCTGCCAAGTCACATTCATTACTAAGTAACTTCAGGGCCCGTTTGCTCGAAGCTGGTTAACTAACCGCGGTTAACCGGATTTCCCTACGAGGGGGAATTTTAGGTCACGTGACCTGCAGAGTAGGGACGCCGGAGTCAAATAGTACCTAGCATCGGACAATATGGCTGCTACGGCTGCTCGTCACGCTTGGGAACATTTATTTTTACGAAGATGCGTCATCCTCGTGCCACGAAAGGGACATTTAAACACAGAGTCTACAGTCGGAGTCGACGGCAGCTCGCCCACCGCCGGACGGCGAGCGTGCTGTGGGAGCAGGGCTACGCTTGACTGGTCGCGAAGAGTTCACGCATCGCCCTCTGAAGTGGACTTGTTTCAACGAATGCTACAGTCAGCGGGACCTTCAAAATATATTACCTAGGTGAGTGCCGCGATGCTTCACGAGAAAGTTATTAGATCGTACCGCTATCAAAATGTCATGTCAGCAGATCTTGCGTTGTAATCAACGTCCAGCTTTCTTTTTTTCACTTTTAAAACCTACCTTGAGCCACAATCGCATGGTAGTGAAACAAATCTCTCCGAAAAACTGCCTCTAATTCGCGGAGTCTGGTTTATAGTACAGTTCGCCGTGTATTGTATTTGCAGCGCATCCACAACACAGACGACCCCCTTGCAGCGGGAGACGGCTCAACGAAGGCAAGATGTAGACTAAAAACCACGTGCTAAAAACGTTCCTCGGAAGCAAATATCTGTTACCTAAATAGAAACTGCCGGCACGGCATTCGATCGAACTTCGGTACTGTCGTCTCCGAACTTTTTCAACTGGGAAATAAACAAAGCATCTATCATGAAAAAAGTGTCCATGTTTTCTCTTGCGCTTGTCTTCCGTCAATTTATTTTGTTTTGGAATAACTAGATGTTTTGTTAGGATTATAAAGACACATAATTACGTAGCAGACGATCACAACCAGTCTGAAATCGAAAATGAGTCAGGCGACATCAAGCATCAGCATGAAACGGCAGAGGAATTGGACATTGGATAAACAATTACAACTAATTCGGGTAGTGGGGAAGCGAAAATATCAAATTATGGGCAAGTTCAGTGCTACGATCAATGCCCAAACAGTAAGACAGGCATGGGCTGTTTGCGCACCCCAGACCAATTACAACAGTGTTGGAGGAACCTTTTAAAGAAGACCAGACGGCTGTACAGCTTATACAAGAAGCACGAACAGCGCACAGGTAAGTTCATTATGTTCTTAAGTTAAAAACAATATTGCATTGCTTTAGTGATAATATATGGACAATCAAACCTAAAAACGTGTATGTGGACATTTGTATATTCGTGCACCTTTGCCCTCTGCTGGGAGCCGACTTGTCATCTTCTAAGAACAGCAGTAAAAGCAGTGCTACAGCATCAGAAGACCATTTATTGCAGTTTATGTACAAGTTCTGCACAGGCTGTCTGGAACTCGTAAAACAGTTCTAGTGGAAGACCCAAAAGATTGGACACAATATTAACACACATTTTTAGAGAGCACAATGGTCCAGGCCAACCGAGGCCGACAGGCCAAACTGTAAGAGGTAAAAATTGCATGATTACATAGTCCACAGTTTCAGCAATGTTATGTCGCAGTTACTGAATGTTTAAAGGAATGCCTCATGCAGTATTTGTTTATTTTGATTTTCCCATGAAAGTTCCATTTACATACATGGTTGAACAGTGAACCCCACCTCCTTTGTTTTTGCTCATGACTCGAGTAAGTAGTAGACGAGACGAAATTACTATGCCTTAATTCATAGGTGCTGGGCCAAACCCCCATGTCTTGACGCCCCTCGTCGAAGCCGTCCTCGAGACGATCGGCGAGGACTTTCCCAACCTGTGCGAGTTTGGTTGCCACGATAGGTGACACGGAAGAGTAGGTGACTGGTTTCTAGACCCGATTGTGTGACGAGTAAATGGTGCTAAGGAACCGGTCATAGTAAAGCAGAACTGTCGCTCCAGGCGAGGCTCTAAAAGACGAGGACAAACGTTGATAACAAGATGGGCATGTTGCCATTTGAATAGCATTACTGCGGAGTACTTTTATATAAAGACCAGAGGCCAGATTGCCGAAACATTCTTAGGGCAAAAAAGTTAGTAAATTTATCTTACGACAAAGTTACAAACTTTTGAGTATTCCCGAAGCAAAATGTTTGTAAGTTTTGCGCACGTTTCGACGAAATCCGTAACTTGCGCAAAACTTGTGAACATTTTGCTTTGGGAATACTCACAAAGTTTGTAACTTTGTCGGAAGATAAATTTACAAGCTCTTTTGTCGTAAGAAAGTTTCGGGAATCTGGCTTCAGTTTTATTTCAACCACAAAAGCTCAAAGGCGGGTCCAAGTATAAGTCACGAAACAGTCTTCCAGAGTACACTCCAAGATTTGACAAGACAAAGCGCTACCACATTTCTCATTATTTTCAACAAGGCTGAAGGAGTTTTACCGAAGCTACAAATTTATGAAATAGGAAGGCATGCAATGAAAAATCAGGAGGTAAAGCTGTTTACCATAATCTAATAAAAATTAAATGCAACAAAGTGGAAATGGCTTTTTTTTTATGCTAACTGTAACAGGTTTTCAATCTGTAAATTAAAAGATCACACACAGTACAACCATCCTGTTGCTAGTTTTACCAACTTCGGAAAATTGGCTCAAACGCTACCTTCATTCCCGTCGTGAAGTTAACGACTCCCATGATGGTAACCTGTGCAAGTAAAATCAATGCCAGTGAAACTATGTGCTGTAATGTTTGAAGTTGTCCTATCATTGTGCACAGTGGCGTAGCCAGAAAATATCTTCGGGGGGTGTTTCAAGGTGCTAATGCAATCACACACACAAAAAAAAAAAATACATATATATATATTATAAAGTAAACTTTCGGGGGGTGTTCCGACACCTGAACACCCCCCCTGGCTACGCGCCTGATTGTGCACAGTTCAACGAGATTTGACTGGAAATGTGACCACTAATTTTATTAACTGTTAATCACATAGCTACACAGCTGCATTCGAACCTTTAGCAGTGAAAGTGTATGAACACATGCATGCAAATGCTCTTCACAACCAAATGCGCATTTTCCCACACCATGTATTGGGCAATTGTGCAAGAAGTAACGACACTATGCTCCGACCTCAAGCCTGCCCGTCAGTATATAAACCAACTTAGCTAGCAAACTTTGTCCTCCGCACCAACACGTATGAATGAAATTTGGCACAGCATCGGTATCTTTATCAGGGTTACAAACTATGCACAGTCTGTTCTCTTTGCTCGTCCTGACAAGAACAAAACCTGACCACTTTTTACACATGCATTTGTCGCAGCTCCAGGGGAATAGATCCACAGCCTGGTCCCTCTGGGAGTGGAAGTGCTGCACGAGAGTCTGCCACAGGAGGCGGTGCAGCGGGCTCCAACGAATGTGCCGTACAGCTGACGTTGGTGTTGGGAGGCTTCACAGCGGTTCCTGCAGGAGACAGAGGCAGCAGCAGCTGGGGGGGAGCAAATCTCCTGCTGGAGAAGGAGTGCACAGAAAGGGTTATGCAAGCTGCCACGGCAACAATTGCAGCAGCAACTGCTGCAGAGGAGTTCTACCATCAGTCAAAAAATTACTAGGGGACCGAAAAACTTTAATTGGACTGGAAACACAGCGTGCAGAATTGCAAATCAAATTGTTAAAAAACAATTAGGAGAAGAGTAAACATTGAGATATTATGCTGTTCTTAATTTTTAATTTGAATGTATTTGTTTACATATGACAAAGCCAACACAGCTGCTGAGAAATAAAATTAATTTTACTTGCAACTGTCAATAGATTTCTGGATTCAGATCTGCTATACTCTGTCTCATCCTACAATGGACTAATGCCCAATGCTACGGGCCGCCGGGTCCAATCACGAGCCTGTTTGATACCATGAGGTATATTTGCTATGGGCCCTAGTCCTTCGTCGGGTGAGATGGAATATGATTAAAGCATGTACAGCGTATTAAAAATGTCATATATCAACATTGTATCACAGAGGATAAGTTGTAAAAGGTAATGTTTGACGACTTTATATCATAGGGGGTACCTTGCCAGCAACAATGCCTGGTCGTCCTTCGAGGCCAGAGAAGCCAGCGCCAAGGCACTGTACGAGAGGAGAGTGCACAGACTCCCGGATGGGAATTGGGCCCACCGCACCCTGCGCTACATGATATACAAGGAAAGAGGCACGAAATGGATGCACCGCCTCCGAAGGGCTGCGGGACCGCTATGGGTTCGAACCGATCTGGCTGGAGTCAGCGGGCGAGAACCGGGTGGGGTCAGCGACAATCAGAAAGGGCATCCAAGCAGTGGAGACGGAGAGATGGAGAGCGGGGGCGGCGGCGAAGCCGTCCCTCGCGTTGTACTACACGGAGAAGGAGGCCATAAAGAAAGAGCCCTGGTATGACAACTCGACGGGCAGTGGACTCCTCGCAGAGGCCCGCATGGGTACATTACGGACCCGGGTGTGGAGAGCCAGGTTCACGGAGGGACAGGAGAGGACGTGCACACTCTGCGGGCAGACCGACGAGACGACGGAGCACCTGGTGCTGCAGTGCCGGCACATTAGCAGCATGTGCAATACATTGGTATACTTACGCTCAACCGATGAACTGGCTGATGATGACGTACCGAGCCTCATTGCTTTCGTCACGACCCGCTGCCACGGGCTCGACGGGAACCTCTCGGGGAGGACAGTCCTTGGCATACTGCAGGGTATGTCTTGGCCAGGTTGTGCAGGACACAGCAGGCGACAGTGATGTCGCAGCATCTCTCTGGCTGCATCCTCAACTCAGCATGGAGGCAGTGGAACCTACGCTTGAGCTGGCCTATCGTCCTGCACAGTGTATAAATAGAGCAATATCTGTTATCCTTTTGAAGTGGTTTAACAAGAACATCTAATGAGGTCGGCATGTGATGTCTATCATCGCTCCAGCCCATTGAAAACATGGTATTATGCCTGATATTTTATATTTTTGCTGGAATATTTTAACATAGTAATGATATGCAGATTGTGTTAAAGATACCAGTGATGTGATTGGTCCGAGTCATTTTTGCGCAGCTCTTGGAGCAGTCAAAAGTCAATTTTGGAGCAACAAAAAGAACTTCTGTAGCATAAGCACACATTAATTTTTATTCATACCAATGCAAACATTATGTCAAGCTTAATTTTTTGGCCTGTCCAACAAAAAGTCAATGTCTACATTGCCTTCTAACGTACATTCAAACCTTTGTTAGCATCAACTGCACAGCAGGAGTCCCTCAAACACAAAACTATAGCGTTCAGTTGCATGGAGAAGCACCATGACAAGGTGACAATAATGTGAGTGATGAAGGACAACACAAACTGCTTTGAATGGTTATTTTAGGTACTGAATGCCACTGAAATAGTACAATAACATTGATCACATAAACTGATGTTTCCTTCAAGTTCTAGAGGTTGTAATAAAACTGCAATTTATAATTCAGATAAAAAGCAAAGCACTTGTCATTTGATTATCAACATAAATTACATTTTATCTGTAGAACTTCATAGCAAAAACGGCACGTGAACAAAACTTAAAACCAATCCCGCCGAACTCATTCAGGTTCTTCCCGACATTCCATCGACTGCTCCCGTCAATTTAGTTTTAATCTACTCACACCTATAGAAAATTGACGGCTAAACAAATGAGTTGGCATAAATAAATAAACATACAAAAGAGCACATATAAATGTTCTTGCAATACCGAAGTACCCTCACTAAATCTTGAATTCGAAAAAGGTACCGCTAGGATCTCACAATCTATCATATTCACGAGCCGAAGTTGTATTCAGGAATTGTGTTGCGTCTCGCTTTTGAGGAGTGCTTTCCGCTTAACACGGAGGTGCGCTGCGGCGAAGCAAGACATGCAAAATCGCGATGCCTACTCTATGATGTTTGCTTCTGTGCAGTACACCAGAGCGCGGTGAAAAGCGCACTCAACGACATTAGCTAACCCTCCAGAATAAACAGACGACTAACATGAAAATTATTACGAAACTTCCAGATACTGCCTGTCATTCATACAAAATGTGATTGAATAGTATGGTATTTGAGACGATAATCAAAAGTTTTGAAAACCTGAAAACTTGCGTAAGCATATCATAACGGTCCGGCCGGGCAGCGAGGCCCGAGCTATTATATTTTCAGTATTATTAAAGTGACATTAAGTTTTGGCACTATGTTGGAGCAAATTCCTCACATTTTGGTTAAATGTAGCAGAACGGAGCAGGGTAATCACTTTGGGGCAAATGGCGGAGCAATCCCATCACTGATATAATGAAAATGTTCTTCGCACAAACCTGCAAGGAAAATGCAGTTTGAGATAAGCAGTATTTAAGAGGATATGTTTGAATATGCCTGTACTCAAACTTCCAAAAACAAGACCTGCCTAACCCAATGTGTAATATTTTTTTCACATCGCAAGCATTGCTTTTCTTCTAAGAATTGCTTTACATTTACGCATTTCTAACAACTGTTATTGTTTGAAAAGTATGAACTTCTAGTAAAACCTTGTAGGTTAATAAACCCAGTCATACAGCACCAACAGGAAGGATATGTTTCAGAGAAGTTCTAACTTCTATTCTGGAGTTCAAACAGAAAAGAGCGAATGAAATATAATAATTAATGTGACATATAGAGTTAGCTGACAAACGGTTGAATTTTGTGAATTGACTTACTTCATTCCCACAAAGCTGGCTAACCTTAGAATAAACATTACAGGCTATGGCAGTAGGTTATAGCCAGTAGTATAAATAAGGTGGAGTAGAGATACGCCTTCCTTTCCTAGCTTCTGAGCAGCCGTAGCCTTCTATGCAAGAACATAAAAATGGCAACAAATGTAAAGCGCAGGCACCACCATATGAAAAAGTTTAGGTGCCTCAAGGTGCCGAAACCCTGAAGCGTCGAACCAGGACGCATAGCCTGGCTTTACCGTTCCACGATGCTCCTCGTTGTGCTATGCGACGCATTGTAGGCGACCTCCGCTGCTGATGACGGAGAGAAGAAGGGCGTCATCAGCCATGGCTTGCCAGGTGAGGCCACTATCTCCAAGCAGTAGACCATCGTAAACGCCATCGGCCAGCTTGCCTGACACCGAGCCCTCGGTGAATATCCTAGAGTCGTGGGTGCTTCCAGGCATCAACAGCACCCGTGACCGAAGGAAACCCACCGACCTCAAAGAAGGCCTGTTGCAAGGCATGACCCGCAGCTTCACCTGGCCACCTGCATTGTAGATGAATTTGAGTCAGTCTGTAGAACTACAACAGTAACAGCGATGGTATTATTGTTGTGATCACATGCTTAGAAATAACACACCTATCCTTCATCTTCATCAATAGCGAGCAATAAAAACCTTGTCCGCACAATGACAGTACTCAGTAGCCGCAAGACTAGCTCAGTAGCACCAAGTGCATAGTTGGGAGTGTAGAAACCAGGCTGTTTATAAATATCTGCACTCCTACTTTATTTGTAGTTTAGTTGCATTTGCACCTGCACCAATAAGGAAGTCATTTTGTACACTCCAGTTGGTTCGTGTAATTTTACTGCTCAGTTCACTGGTCTGCATGTCACGCTCATAACCAGAAAACAAATATCGAGTGCTGAAGCAACACTATTAATGTTCCTTTAGGGAGGTACCAGTATACGGGGGGATCGATACGCTGGCAGATATGCATGCTAGCAAGTCTACAGCTTAAGAAACAAAAACTGAAGGGTCATTGCACAGGTGGTGCGCCGTAAATAAATTGCAGAATAGGTGTGCTGAGAAGACCACCTTCAACAAACTCAGGTATTCACGCACCAAAATTTCGATACAAAGGGTTTCTGAAATAACGGTGATTGCTCATCGAGCGATCTAGGCCCAGGCTTCCTTCTCGGAAAACTGGCATGCACATGCGCCTAGTTTAGGGACGCGCCAGGAGATGCTCCAAACCACTTACCCTACGAAGTCTCGGGCACGACGTGACAAGGCCAGAGTCAACCGCCTCACAGTCCGCGAAGCAGTGGAGACGTGCACGGGGATGTAGTCCCCTGCGGTGATGGGGAAGTTCTCCGTGGCGTAGAACTACAGGGCGACAATGACCTGCTGCTCTGCAGAGAGGGCGCGGCTGCGAGGCGTCGGCCGCTCCAAGTCCGGGGGCAGCGTGTCGGCGAGGAACACAATGCCCGAGCGACCGAATCGAAAGCGCTCCTGCAGTTCGTCCTCGTCGAACCCCTCCAAAGGGTTCCAGCGGTCACGGAACACACGCGGCCGTCCCATCATCACAACAGCGTACTGGGCGAACACGCGCTCTCTTCGATGTCGGCGTCGCGTCACAGTCGACATTGCGTCCCTTATCTTCGCCAATCCGTCCGCAAATCAGTTGTCCGTCAGTCGGCGGGCGAGTAGGAGGTTCGGTTGGGCAAACGGCAGAGAAGACAAACAGTGAAAATCAGCTGATAACTAAAGCGCGGGAAACGTGCGTTGCAAGATACCAGAACAAAACAACAAATCTATAAAGACCGTTGCCAGATCCGAAATCAACGCTGTAAACTTATGCTGTGTTTGGCGAAACAATAGATGCATCAAAATATTTATGATTTTTTAAAGTATATTTATATATTTTATTCATAAAAGAAACACTGCCATAAGATGTCGGTTTTTATTTTTTTTATTAAAGACAAAACTAGCGAAAACGTTTTTAAAAGGCTATTTGTTTGCTTCGACCGGCAGGTGGCGGGAGCTACCGCAGAATAATAAAACACGGAGAAATTGTGCGTCGAGTTTTTGTCGAACGCGGCTAGGTACTGGAGGTACCTAGGTAGGGAAACGCGGTTAACTTTTAACCGCGGTTAGAGTTAACCAGCTTCGAGCAAACGGGCCCTGTGGTGCGGTATGTCGTATAACATAAGCTATCGGGGTACAGATCGTCTGGCTATGTGAACATTTAAAATATTTCTGTTAGATGATCGTAACTACCACAGAAGACAGTCGATTCCTGCCTGAAATAGCATCTTTTCACACTCAATTAAAATCAACAATAACATGATCCGAGGAGAGTTATGTACCTCTGGTGCCGTCGTAAACAATAAACACATCTCTTACTTTTTACAGTTTCTGGACAGCAATGTTTAATATTGTTTTTATAGCTCAAAGTGCGTGCTCATTCCGGCCACGTGTTGTTTTTTTTTTCATTCGGAGGCTTCGCTATACCGTTTTTATTTTTTATCTGTGCCAAACACGTGCGTATACCACCGGACGTTATCAAATTAAACTAGATTCCTGAAAAAGTATCGTTCGGCGTTGTAAAATTAATTTTTTTTTTTTGTGGCGTACGTGTTTAAATTCTCAATATCCTGAATGTGTTTTCCTCACCGCATTGTTTTTTCTCTTGTTTTCGCGGTAAAATACGTCAGCCTTGCCATGCTGGGATCAAATACGCCCGCGTCGGCAGTCATTTACGAAGGATTTATCAACGCAAACATTTCCCCTCGCTATTCATGCTATTCATGACGCAGTTCGTCAGAATCTCAATGACTTGACTGCATAGTGAAAACGGCAAAACAAATAAAACGATGTCGGCCAGTAAACGGAACTTCCACGGCGGGGCTCGCCTGCGTGAAGAGCAAAGCGCAGATTCCGGAAAGTTACTGAACTTTCATGTAAATACTGGCCATCAAAGACAGCAAAATACCGATGCCGGCCAGTTACTGAACTTTCATGTAAATATTGGCCATCAAAGACAGCAAAATACCGATGCCGGAAAATTACTGGAACCTCCATGGAAAACTGGCCAGCAAAGACAGCTAAAACACGATTCCGGTCAGTCATTGTGACTTCTGCTGAACTGGCCAGTGAGTAAGACGAAACGCCGACGCCGGTCGGGGCCGGTAGCTCACCGGCGCCCATGGCCGGGCGCCGCCATCCTGTTACAGGACCGGCCGGCGTAGTCCCGATACCGGCTGACGCGGTGTGCTACCTGGATACATGCATTTTATTTAATAAAACTGCTTGCTTTTGGTTTTTCAGTCTGTCTTCATATTTTGTAATTTTAAAAACATGCCCTTTTTTTAGACTTAATCACTATTCTGCTGCAAGATGATTGTACTTGTTCATGTATACTTGTCAGTGCACTAGCTATTTCTCTTGTTTTGTTTGCGGTTCATTGGATATCTGTAAAATAAATCTAATAACAGTCCACATAAGTCATGTCCTGCATCTAATTTGTCTGTTGCCCATAAACATATACATTTATTGCTTTGCATTTTGGCAATACGCTTTTTCGCTAGAATACAGAACACACGAGACTGAAAAGGTCACAGCACAGAACACAAAACTGACAACTTCGGAACAATGTTGACATAACGTATTAATGCGTGAGCATTAGAACCCCCATTTCGAAGAAAAACCCGCGTGGTCGAAGTCATGGGCGTAGTGTTCTGCGCACTGGGGTGAGCGATGTAATTAAAACAAATACTTACAAAATGTTATATTTTGCATGACTTTTGTAGAATATATCTTGAGGCGCACATCCACAGGCTTCCCATAGGCCTCACACATGTCCCGTGTAGCAACACAGAGCACTCCCCTAGCGTGTGGCATTCCTACAGCAGCCCGCACAATGTCATACTTGTCCTATAGGATCCTAGGCTCAATCCCCATAGGCTGCGGGGTACCTACAGCAACCCACAGAGTTTCCTACATGTCCCATAAAAGCCAGTGTTTTATCCCCACAGACTCTGTGGGTTACCTAAAGCACCCCCACAGGCTGTGTGGGTTACCCAAAGGAGCCCTTACAGGCAGTGTGCGTTACCCAAAGGACCCCACACAGTAACCCACATGTCCCATCGGCCCACAAGCCTGACCCCACAGAGATTTTAGGACACCCATACAACCCGATGGGTGCCCCATAGAGACCTCTAGGACCCCACACAAATTTTCTGTGGGTGCTCTGTGGGCTTTTGGACTAGGGTTGTGACACCTCTACGCGGAATGCTGGTCGTAAAATTCCTTCATTCAATTGAGCGATGACGCCGGGCAGATCTCCACAGAACTGTCGTACAGCAGAAGCAAGACGATAAAAGTCACCATCTTCTTTGGAAGTATAAAATCAAGCAAAATACGTGGGCTCTCGTACCGGACACGCGGAGGTAACGCAACGCTTCGGGGTCAGACACGGGCCTACCCCTCAAGAACTGGGCACAGGCCGTTCGCAAGTTGTACAGGAGCAAGCGGCTGTATCGCGCTTGCAGCACTTCAAGGTGTATCGGGCTTATCGTGTACAACACTTCGCATGACAAGGCACTAGTCATGCGCGGTGCG
The DNA here is from genome assembly GCA_013358835.2 of Ixodes persulcatus. Taxonomy (NCBI): domain Eukaryota; kingdom Metazoa; phylum Arthropoda; class Arachnida; order Ixodida; family Ixodidae; genus Ixodes; species Ixodes persulcatus. The sequence continues at coordinate 14,718 of JABSTQ010007654.1, forward strand.
CCCGGCGCTATTTGATAAATACCGACGACGTCCATTAAACAATGTTCTTGTTGCTCTGGACACGATCCTGTCGACTGCCTCTTTATTGTCTATGATACATGGTGTCAGTATGCCGGTGCGGGCCCAAGCGTAATCGGACGACGCAGCGATGACGCAGTGACGACAATGGATCTGCTCAAAATGTCGGAGCCCTTACAACTGTCGGGCAACCTCTTCGAAAACTGGAAGCACTTCAAGCAGAAGGTCGAGCAGTTCCTCAAGGCTACGGCATCGAAAGAACGTCCAAGAAGTGAAGCTGCAAAAGCTGCAGTCGTGCTGAGCGTTGCCGGTGACGAAGCACTCGACGTCTTCAACCACTTGATGTTTGAAGACGGAGAAGACCAGGACAACTACGCAACCCTCGTCAGAAAGTTCGAAGCATACTTCGCCGAGGTGAGCAATGAAGGGCATGAACGCTACGTATTTCGCTCAAGAGCGCAAGCCTAGTGAGAACCCGTCGAAAAGTTTATTCGAGACCTGAAAAAACTAGCCGCCCAGTGCAATTTCGGAGAACTGCATGACTCAATGATCAGAAACCAGGTCGTGTTTGGCACGAATGATTCGAAGTGTCACAGGAAGGCGGTAGGCCTCCCGAGTGACGATGTGAAAGAAGGGGACCGCTGACCGAGCGATAGGGCCACGCTCTGGTGGAGAGTCTTCCCAATGAAGAGAGACGGAGGTGTGTGTTGGATATATAAATGAAGTTTAATTTGACAGGAGCATAGTAGATAATTAGGCGCTATATAATATGCAAAAATCACGTAGAAATCAAACGGCGGATAGCACAGGTACGCACAGTATAACAGTTACAATTTCATGCCCGGGGTTGCCTAGACAGTACTAGAAAAAATACTAAGTTTCAGAAAGTCCAAATGATAAACTAAAATAGGCGAATAGGTGAGTGCAAAAAAATGTCTCATCTGGCGTAGAGGTTCTGGCGTCTCCCTGCGCGGTCCGTCCGAGGTGGAAAAGTTCCGGCGAGTGGCTCGGCACCCCGTGGGCGCGGCTCACTGGCCCCGCACGCCCACTTTTTGCGGTCGCACACTCACTGGAAGCTTCGTTCGGTGCCTGGCGTGGGGCCGTCGACAGGGCCTCGCCGCATCCCTCGACGTCGTGAGGAGTCCGTCCGCCTTAGAGTTCTCTCTCACACCGCCAGTCCTGACGAAACCGCGGTTCCCGCACTCCCTCTGTTTCCACGGTAGGTTGTTGCCCCCTCGGTCTGACCCCTGACCCTAAAGCAGGGCTCTTCGAAACACTAAGACCCGCCAGGCGATTTGAGCGCTGACGAAAAACACATTCCAACAGCGAGCCGCCAGCTCGCCTCGTAAATCTGGGGCTGCAGAGAGAGGCGTAACCTGACACGCGCCCGGCTGCGAGCTCATCCGCCGAAGGTGGTCGTTTACTACCCTGGACACTATTCTTCCGCAGACGTCATCACGACCCCTGTCGGTTTCTGGGAGAGCCGTTTTCTGTGACACGAAAATGCTTCGCGAGTAGCAGGGTCTAACGTTGCTAAAGGCAGAAGAAATGTGCTAAGTAGCGTAAACTCCGGCGAAACGAAACCAAGTCTGGAACAAGGCGGCAGACTGTATTGATGCTATCTCACAACAAGCGGCTCCGCAACGCAGCAAGGCAGACCAAAAAAGCAATTACGCCGCGGAAAATGCAATTGGCGACACGAAGTCAGACGGTGTCTAACCTACGGGAAAAAATGCAACTCATGCCGGAAACTTAATCACTTCGCGATTTGCTGTCCAAGCTCAGCCGTAGTCGGAGAAATAAACAAACATGACGTCAACGATGACGTCGACGATGACTCTGACGTTCTGTAGATAGGCGGCGAAAACGGAAAACACGATTGAATAATCAAAGCTCAAGTTTCTGCTCGAGATGTCTTTTTTTCAAGTTGACACCGAATCTCAAGTCAGCGTGCTACCGTTTTCTGTGTACAAAAAGAAGCGAGCGCCAGAAGCATTCTGACTAGTTTTTTATTTGTATTATTTGATAACTCATAATCAAGTGGTAAGTTACCAAGTGAATGTAAAACAGCTCACGTTTTTCCTGGCCACTAATGCGGTAGAAAAGTAGGGTAGGAAACTATAGACCAATCTCTCTTCTTTGTTTGTGCTCGAAATTTTTAGAACATATAATCTACAGCCACTTGATAAAACATCTCGACAGAAAGACCTCTTACAGCGGAGCTGTTAAGTCCTAGGTTCCCCAGGATCGTGTCCGGTACCAAAGAAATGTCGACACAAACCTTCACGAACCTCTGGACAGATACAGCCATCTATAAATGACGGCGGCAACCAGACAACCAGTCTGGTTACCGCCGTCACTCATGGATGGCGGCAACCTTTCCAGCTATTCAGCTATCATAGAAAAATGGATAGTTGGGCGAGTTGGTGGGAATTTATCGTAGGAGACAGCGCGCAAAACAGACAAGAACGAAGAAGAAACACAAGTGACGAGCGCAGCGCACGTGTGTTTCTTCTTCGTCCTCGTCTGTTTTGCGCGCTGTTTCTTACGCTCTTATCAGTTTCCGTTTGGACTCACGATGGGTCGGCCGCGTGCCCTTTCTTCGGCGAAAGGGGACCGGTTTAGGAAGGCGCGCCGACGTAAACCGCAGCGCGGATGGGTCCGCAACCGCCGCGTGCGTCGAGCGCTTCAGATTCCCTTGCGAAAGAAGTGCAGATCGCTCGCCTGGAAAGCCACCGCCGAGAACAGAAGCTACAGCTCCGCTGCTCTTCCTTCTTCACCAGAGGGGAAAGGCTGAAAGTTTTGTTGTTTTTTTTATAGATTTTCAGAAAGCCTTTGACAAGGACCCCCATAACTTGGTACTATACAAATATATTATTTTAAATATCCCTAAAAATAATGTTAACTGGCTTACTGATTAGACAGTTTTAGTGTTGCGTTGCTGGCTCTTACGTACGCAATACGCAATAGTATAGCGTACGCTAAAAATGACCTGCTCGGACCGAATTTAGTTGTGCGTTACGTTTTCGAGTGAACACCGCTCATGATCTTGGTTAAATTTGCCAGAGCCGTAGAATTCCGCGTGCTTATAGCGCAACCATGCTCCTGGAAAGAAATATTTAAAATGAAAACGTGTCCAATCATTTTATTTCAAATTAAACCAAGCCGCAGCTGCCTCGTCAAGCGCGCTTTTCTGCGGGGTACAGAGGCTACGAGTACGAGTGCGTAGCCAAATTCGATCACGGAGCCTCCGTCAGTCCTCCCGTGGAAACGGCAGCTTTTATCAATGCTATCGCGGAATGAAATTCATGACCTACTGATGTCCAGTGCATAGCGGCGAGAACTTCGGCGATTTCTTTTAGAGTCGTTCGTCCGTCGGCGATGAACTGTGCGAATAGGCTTAGCGTTGAGCAGATCGCAGCGTTGACGCACATCCCGAACGGCGAACATTTTCACTGTGCACTCCTTCAGCTGCACGACGATCTGATTCGACCGCGGTAGGTCCCAGAAAGAATTGCCGAGCTGAACACCACGCAATTTCACGTAACACGGAACTTCGAAAACACCACGTCGCCCTTGCTGCGCCAGTCGAGGTAACCGCCATCTTGAAACTGGCGCTCTCGTTGGGTTCGAGATCTCTCGAGAGCGTCCCGCAAAGCCCGCTAGCCCGCCACGCAAAATCCCCAGCGTTGCGTGCGTACGCAATACGCTAGCTCTTCTATTGCGTTCTGCGCACGCGCACTCCCGATCCGCAATTTTATTGCGTACGCAAGGCTTTAGCGTACGATCCACTAAAACTGTCTATTATCTTAGAAATAGAAGACAGGCTGTTTTAGTTAACGGGAAATCGTCGTTGTATATAGAAGTAACATCAGGGGCCCACAGGGATCACTGCTAGGTTCGCTTTTATTCCTAATATATATAAATGACATTTCTACAGACATTAGGTCAAGCATTCCTCTTTATGCGAACGATGGTGTCTTATACCGCAACAAAAACACATACTCAGTCGGTATAGACCTACAGGAAGATATTGATCGCTTATCAAGATGGTGCGAAATATGGGAAATGAATTCAGATATTCCCAAATACAGTTATATAGCATTTACCTGAAAACGACAACCTGTTTCTTTACTTGGAATGCAGAGCGTGCTGGTAGGGGTAAAATATAAATAAGGGAATAACATGAGAGACGACGCCCCAAAACAAAAGGTGAACAAGGTAAAATATTTAGGCGTTCAGTTTTCAGAAAACGTATCGCGGAGCGCGCATGTAGACTACATGACGGTCAAAGGTAACCATGTGCGAAATTTGTTTATCAGAAATTTTCACGATTGTCCATTCAATGTAATAAACACCCTTTTTTTCTAACGTGAGGCCTATTTTAGAATACGCCTGCGTGCTCTGGGACCCTAAAGAACGCTATTTAGAACAAAAAATTTAACAAATCCAGTGCAAAGCAGCTGAGTTCATTACAAAAATTACAATTTCAAAACAAAGTGTTAGTGCCCCTAAACGACAATTCTCACTGGGAACCTCTGAGCTCTAGAAGACGCTGCCTCGGTTTAACATTTTACATAGGATACATCATGATCAAATAGGACTGGATAACACTAGTTAAAACTAATATATTCAAATTCTCCTTCCCCCCCCCCCCCCCAATACCATTAAACAACCGAACGAATTGCCCAAGGAAACTATTTCAATTCCATTGTCGGATAATTTTTTTGATAAACTGTCACGTGATAGCTGGGAATAACGAAAGTGATTTTTTTCTTTGTAAATGTGTGTTTTCAGGATCTTTAAACTGTAACGCTGCGCTTTGTTTCTTCATACCTTTACCTGTACGGAAAATTATATTTTACTTGATGGCTAAACCTTAATACCACTGTGGATTCATTTTTTAAAGTTTTATGATTTTGCAGCACAATTTGTGTTTAGTGCGAACTTGATTGTTTTGTTCCGTGTGTTTCTGTACTTGACGACTGTTCAGTTCAGTTCAGCTTATTATACCTCAAAGATATTTCAAATGAAATGCATTGCATGAGGGGGGATCAAATAACATATACAGATGGCAGAAGAGTGACGACAAGGTTAATTATAGGAAAAGCACAAAAACTACCAACTAATACCCTATTGAAAATTCTTATTTGTATGAGACATTTCTGTGTCCAATAAACACATATGAATCATACAAGATATATAAGGACATATAAGAAGCATATGAGAACCATATAAGAACTATATAAGAACTATAAAAGATATATAAGAACATACAAGCACCATATAAGAAACTTGTGAGAAGTTTTTTATACGTTTCTTATATTGTTCTTATATGTCTTATATAGTTCTTATATAGTTCGTATATGGTTCTCATATGGTTCTTATATATCTTGTATGATTCATATGTGTTTATTTTACACGAGAAATTTCTCATACAAATAACTTTTTTCACTAGAGTAGGACGAATACCAAGGCATAACAAAGGAAAAAGTAATTAACAAATAAACATGTGAAGGAACAACACTTTTCAGGTGTGCCTTGCAGAGTTCACGGAATGTCTTCGGGTTAGATTCCCGCACTATGGTTTCAGGAAGAAAATTCCAGTTAGTAATAGCGACAGAAAGTGGGGAATTTTGAAAGTTATTAGTTCTTGCAAATCGAGGTTTAATTTTTAGGCTGTGGTCGTGACGCATGGAAATGTAAGGTGGCGGGTGACAGTTGGCGTTTAAAAACCAGAAGAGGAATAGTAAGTTTTCTGAAAAAGGACAAGACGAGCAAGTTGAGTTCTTTGAGATAGAGGGCATAGGTCGAGGCTGAATTTTATTGCAGTTACGCTCGACGTTCCTGAGTAGTCATGTGTTATAAAACGTGATGCCTTGTTTTGCACCGATTCCTTGTTCAAATGTATCCTCACACCTCCCTCCCCCCCCCCCCCCCCTGCAATAATGCCTCTTTACGCTGCGGGGTAACATCTAATAAAAAATAGGACGTTCTAAGAACTAATTTAAATTTTTTTAATACAATAGCTTTAATGGTATTCACCTAATAGACACTAAACCACTTCATTGCGGGGCAACCCGTCGCAGTATGGTATATAGAGCTGAGTTTGTGACGCTTATTGGTCTGCGATAATGCTCGTACGATAATTGTTTTCCCAAGAAATGTGTCGTACACTTTGGGAAAGTTTCTAAATCTGGTTGATGACGATTTAATTGTTTTGTAACAAGAGCCCAACTGGGCTCAGACAAAAACACTTTATTAAAAAATACATTCTGAATTACATAATTAGTTCCATCGTTCCATAACATTGGATGCGTAAAATCTCTGATACTAAGCAAAATGGCTTCGATTTCTTCGTTTTATAATTATATATACCCATAATCACTTCATAAAGCTCTACGCGAATAATCGTGATCATTCTGCTCCACTCTGTGTCTCGTGTGCAAGGAAAAACTTGTTGTCTCTAAAATGGACGTTTGCATTTTGATTCAGCATTTTTTGTTTCGGTTCATTCATTCTTTATCCTATCACTACCTCAGAAGCTGATAGGGGAGAAGTGCACGTTTTCCTGTTTGTTTCTGACGAAATAATCCGCATAAGAAAACGCCTTGAGGTTCTTAATATAAGAATCGCTTATAGCTCGGAGAGATTTCGACGAAAAGAACGACAGGTTAGAAACAAAGACGTGAGTAAAAATGAAGTCAATGAGATTGTGTATCAGGGGGTACTGTCGCGCGATAAAGGAATCATTGAACGAACTCCCGTAAAATATTATAAAGAGCATTTCAGATACCATGCTTCCATACAAGATGGTTTCCAGGGGTTTTATTTACCTTTTTTTCTAAATTTGTAGCCGATTTAAAAAAGAGTTAGAACAGCCCATTCTGTTATTAGAATTCAAAATGGCGATTGACAATTTGAAGCCTAGCAGAGCTACAGGAGCAGACGGTCTAGGCGCTCCGTTTGTCAAAGCGTTTAAGGGCTAACTTGATTTTTTTTTTTCACTGCGTATTTAGTGAAGCATACAGAAGTACTGAAATCTGTAGCCTCGTCGCTTTTGTGCACAATTTTATAGCCAAAATTGAGGACCTCCCGAAACTTTGTTCTGTTGGACTGTACCGTCCAATCAGACTAACGTAACGTAGACTATAAGATACTGATGAAGGTCTTAGCGGAAAGTTTGCAGAGTGCTATAAACATTATCATCGGCCCACAACAGACGTGTGTAATAAAAGAAGGGAGCATTGTAACAAATGTGCATGTCGCCCGGTTAATTCTGGTGTGTTGTGACTTTTTTTGTGCGAAGAGTTGCCATGTTACAGACCGACCTAGAAAAAACGTTCGACCGCCTGTCACACAAAATTTGTTTTTTTTTTATATTAGCACATTTTAACCTGGGGTCTGTCTTGTGCGACGGTGTGCGTATGGTGTGCCAAACTGAACAACTAGTCTTGTTGTAAATAAGTGTGTAAACGAGCGTATTCTCCCTTTGTCCTTGGAGCGACAAGGCTGCCCACTTTCACCTCCGGTTGTTTTTTAGCCGTTTTGTCTAAGTATTATTTAGGGTAGTTTTATTGGTCGATTTAAGTTCCAAGCAACAGAGGTGCCTATTTTAGCGTACTCGGTGGACATGACAATTTTTTTGTAGACTCCAAGAGCATCGAAAAAGCCGTCGAGCTCGTAGAGATGTTTGTGAAAATACGAGTAGCTCCGTCAACTTGGAAGTGTTTGAGCCTTTGGCACGGCGAATGGCCTAAAACGTTGGCTGTTTTTAAGCCTGATGCATGGAACGAGAACTCGTCGCGTTATGTTGAAGTTCCCCTGGAACACTAATGCAACAATTACGACTATAGGCATGATCAGGCTGAAGTTCTGTGCGCGAAAGTAACCAAGTTGGGAGGACATGGGATGTCTCTGCACGTGCATTGGCTTGCAATGCGTTTCTTACCGCCCATGCGTGGTATATTTTGTAGGTGCTTCATTGCTCATGAGTTAATTAAAGGGGCGGTGCAATGACATTCGTTTTGGGCGTTTTTCACTTTGTATGAGCTTACTGGCACTAGTGGGACCCAAGTACACTCGCACGCAACGCCACTGACCAAGAAATCTCTTTGTTGCGATGTAATTTCAAGGAGAAAAGCGAGCGTTTTCTTTCAATCTCTCCTTCGCAAATTTTGATGACGTACCCTGGTGGTAGCAGCATCCTCCAGGGACGATATTTGAATGCGGCTCATTGATTGGACCCGAGCATTGCGTGAGCACTCGATTTGGGCTCGTGATAATTGCTAGCTCGAGAAGCATTCGGGTAGTGGCCCGTGTCCAATCGCTGCAATGACGACAACAGCCGAGGCATACAATGTCTGGAACTCAGCGCGTGTCCTGTGGCTTGCCAACCCCAGCGCGTGGCTACGATTAAGGCATATAGACCTTTCCAATGTTTACAAAATCACAGTCCAGCGTGCGGTCTTCACAGCCCAGCACGTGCGTGTTCGTCGCTTCGGAAAGCGAGCAAAGCACGCGCCATACGCACGAACGCTCAAAATGGCACCGGCCACAAGCTCGTTTTTGGAAAGGTCTATAATCGGCTCCAGATCAGGTGGCCGCTTGTTCTGGCTGCGAGTTGAGGAGGTGAACGCTGCTCGTTTTTCTTTAATTTTTTACTGGGACTTCTATTGCGTGGGGTGAAAAACGAACGCGTGTTTCATAGGTCATTAACGTCAGGGATCCGTTCTAAGCGGTATTTGTGCAAAGTACAAAAATTGTTGCATCGCCCCTCTAACATACAACGTATGCGCTGTGTTTTTGTCGTTTTAATTTGATATGCTTGGTATGGGAACGGTGCAGTGGTACACACCCGTTCGGTAGAGTAAAGGCTCCCGGGGAGGGGGGGGGGGGGGGAGGAGTGGGGGGAAAGAGAAGTGGGGTAAGGTGGTGCAGGGGGTTTCTTAACCTCTGTGTGATGGAACTTGTTGATAGATTTATTTTTCTCAGAGCCCAGAGAGAACCGTTTTTACAAACTCGTATTCAAGTGATATTGCTTGGTGCGCTTGCTGGGTTTATTGTTTCGTCAAGCGAGGACGTAGGTGCCTGTGTACGCGGGCATATAAAGGATGTTGGGGCTTAATGTTTTCAGTCACGCGTTTCTCACTCAAATACTTGTCTTGTGAGTTGAGGAAGCGACTAACGAAGAATATAAGTAATTGCCTTTTTAGCATTCGTTTCTCTCTTCATTGTACATTGGCCTAATTTTTTAATACCAAGTGAGCGTCCACCGCCGGGACGGCCAGTGCCATGCCGCGGAGGTGTGCGGCGAAACGGGAGAGATTAGCCCGTGCGCACAAAGCCCTTTCTGGTGGGGACCGTCGTCTGCTGGGCTATTCTGTGAACACACACAGCCCCTGCTCCGTAGAAACGGAGGGCAGGGCGCTTGCCATGTCAAAGTGCATCGCCGATACGCCCCTCCTTTTGGAATGCGTTCACAATCCTATAAGGAGTATTCACTGGGCGCCATATTTGTAGGTGCTGTCTAGAGCGCATGCTCAGAACGAGCCCACATTAATATGCTGCTAAGACCGGCAATCTTGAGGGTTCGGAATGCACGTTACAAAAGAACTGTGGAAGCTCGCCATCAGCACGCGCTCAGCAGTCGCGCACACAGCTATGGCCGCCAGTGAATACTTCCTATTGACGGTAGCCTGTATAAAGGGCCGCCCACACTATCAAAAAAACGCGAAAACGACTGCGAGAAACCAGGAAATCCGTGCTGCTTATATCGCGTGCCAAGATGATTCCTTGAATTGGATTCCATGCTTCATACGAAGCACAGATGTGCCGGTTTCTCGCAGTCATTTTCGCGTTTTCTCGCTAGCTATCCCTTTGCGGCATGCCGCCCATCGACATTCTCACAACATGTTCCCGTGTTTCAATAGGCACTCGAGGAGGCATAAAAATGTGCGCGCGCCTGCTGTTCAAAAAAAAAAAAGTGTGACTACCCGGCTACATAGGTTAGAAGACAACAGCAACAACGCAGTTGATAATACAAAACACCAAGCGGAAACCCTGAGGGTACTCCGTTTTACTTCGCGTTGTACGGCAGCTGACGCTACGAGCCATCTTGACCAGTCCGTCACTAAAAGTGTCTCACGTGGCCTTCCAATTTTATACAAATGCACGTGAAAGCTCGATGTCACGCGGCAGGGTGAAAGCACTGGATTCGTTTGATGACTCGTAGCATTGTATTTTTCATTTTTGTTGGTGTTCACAAAAGTAAACGCAAACATGAAATAAAAAAGTAAATTAAACTCGGGATGACGCGCGGTTTATGCCACGCCTAAGCAGTATCGAAAAAAAAAGAAAAAATAAAAGCAAGCGCTCTTCAGATCTTTGCTTAAAGGGATACTGAACCAAGGAATTTAGTGTCCATAATAAGTGGCGCACGTTCTTTCCAAGAGCCAGCAGCCGCCGGTGTGCGCGAGCACACACAGCAAGAATGACGTCAAAGACCTCCATTCGCGGTTAAGATGAGAGTGAAATCTATGGGCTTCGGGCCAAAGGAGAATAAAGACGAGTTTTTCATCTACACAGTGGCGTCTGGTGTAAGAGGTAAGCGATTAATTGGTCTAACAAGCACGTAGCTTTCACTTGTAGAGATGAAAAGCCTGTCTTTATTATCCTTTGGCCCGAAGCCCATGCATTTCACTGTCTTCTTAAGCGCGAATGGAGGTCTTTGACGTCATTCTTGCTTGCGGCGGCTGCTGGCTCGTGGAAAGAACGTGCGCCACTTATTATGGACACTAAATTCTTTGGTTCAGTATCCCTTTAAAGGCGGTTAGCTATGCCAGCAGATAATGAACAGGGGCTGTGTGCGGTCAACGGAAGGGCCTAGCAGACGACCCTCGCAACGGTAAGAGCTTTGTGCTCACGCGCCTAATCTCTCCCGTGACGCCGCATTTCTCCGCGGCACAGCGCTGGCCGTCCCGTCGGAGCCAGAGTGGCGCGTTCATGCATGGCATGTGGATTCAGCTCCTCACGTGACTGAATTCGGCGAATAGCAGCGCCGCGCGTTCGAGGCGCGCGGCGCGCTGAAAAGCCGGGGAACGTACGCCGGAGCGCGTGCAACGTCTACTTTGCTGCGCGACACTTGATACGGCTCCTCACGTGATCGGATCTCGGCGAATAGCGGCGAGGGCGGCACGCGGCACGTGGAATCAAACGCGCAACTCTGGAGCCTATTGGGCAGGAGATCGAACTATAGGGGGCGCTTTATCGAGCTTGTTGTCCCCACAGCCCGGTGTTTACCAACACAGCATAACAAAGAAATTGAACCTGGCCGAGCACGGTCTGGGCACGAGCGCTTCGCTCTGACCAGTGCTTTGGTCGCACGAGGAGTGGCCTTCGAATCGTCATCTTCGATTTCTCGGATCAAAAACAAACAAGAAAATACGGTTTGTTGTCCCCACAGCTGAAGCGCACCGCTAGAGGCGTGACTGTTCGATCTCCTCCCCAATACAGGAACTCTACGTCGGTCCACGCTCGCTTGATATAATTAAAAAATTGGGCCATGCACAGTGCAGGCGCAGGGCAGGATATCTTAAAGTGAGTTAACCGAATGATGGTACCCCCCAACACATATACTTTTTTTTTTAAAGTTGCATGGTCAAACAGTTTTATTTAAAGCATGGTTATTTGAAAAGGGTATCCCAGTAGCTTGGTCTGACAACTGCATTCTGTGCAGAAGGCAGGAAATGGTTGTTCGCATTTTGCTAGACTGTTCGGACGCGGTCTTCTTTTGGGACGTAGTGCAAGGGACCCTCAGAAAAGGCTTCCCATTAACGCCCCATGGCATACGTTTTCAAGCGGTACAAAGAAAAGTTACGCTCGCTGCGACATGATCCTACTGCTAGGCCTGCACAGCATATGGCGTGCCCCATGGCAGGGTGCCACGCGGATATCGACGTTCGCACCGTGCATAAATATTTTACTGAGCACATGTGCTTTCTGAAAGAATTTTATAGGGACCAGCAACCTACACCTGAGTGCCTGCCACTTTTTGAGGTGTTGTTTACCCTCAAAGACTTGTAGCATGTTCGACATTAGCCAAGAGGGCTGGTGTTTTTTACTGTTTCATTGCGATTGCGTGTCACTGCCTTCTGTCATCGTCCAAATCCGAACAAAAAAAGCCCCGTGCGTGGCAGAGTTGGCAACGTATGCGGCTTTCACGAAGACGAATGGAGTTTGAGTCCTTCTCGTCCCGGGTTTTTATTTTATTAATTTTGTACTGGTCTAAGATATAAACTGTACTAAGGTGATAGGCTGGGCGAGTTGGTGCTAGTTGAACATGAACAAAAAATAGCGCTTGGTTGTCTTCTGTGTTCGGTTCCTGTCCCTTTCCTCGTCTTTTTGCGCGCTATTTTTTCGTCATCTTCTAAGAAATCTTTGCCCATTCACGGCTGTCATCGAGTGTACTTGTTGAGAACATTCCTGAACGTGCCGCGTGTATGAAAGTATCGTTTACGAGTTGACTTGCGTCATTCGCCTTCCGTCGCCGACGCGAGATGTGTTGCACCTTTCTCTTTAATTTTGTTGGTGCAAGTTCACCTCATGAAACATTTGTTTTTTGTTCTAAATTCATCGGATTTTCTATTGGTGACAACATTGCACCAGGCGCAAAGTGGATATAAATCAACGCGTAAAACCTATGTCCCTGGAATACATAAGCTGACAGTCCATCCTTAGATGCGTCTTATTTGGAACCAACCGCTCATAATAGGGTATGTTTCATGCTTACACTCAATAAAACACAGTTATATCTGCAGGTACCTAAGTATATCGCACTCCAAGTCAACAATAAGAACGCTAGAAATGCGTGAGATGATTTCAGCAAAACTAATTGGAAGTTCTGGTTTTCTTTTTTTCATCGCATTATCGCCGTGAAATGCTAAGAGAGAATGTAAAGTTATCAGTATGTTGCAACCCCCAGACACTCATTATTTCATGCTTTTTAGCTTTGAAATTACTAAAGGTTTTTTTTTTTTTCACTTGGCGCACATCCCAATTTGGCGGGAATGTGCAAATTGCATAAAAGTTATAGATGAATACGCCAGACCGGGGGGGGGGCGGGGGGAGGGGGGGGCCGGGGGGGGGGGGGGGGCAGATAAGTGAATTGGAAGGGCCTGCCACAAGTTTCTGGCTATGAAGAATTGATTCGTTCGTCTATGCTTCATGATTGATATTGCGTAGCTAAAGGAGCCAAATTTTCTCACTTTCGAAACTACTCAGACATAATGCGTCGCTGCCGATAGACAGGAGCATGAATGCCCTCATATCGTTTTAGGTTCGACTTCATGAAATGCCAGACGCATATTTTTTATTTATTATATCCCAAGTGTCACAGGCAAACTTCCTTGTCATGTGGCGAACTTCCTAATAGCTTGAGCCTGATACAAGTAGTCTGGTCACACCAAGTGCTACAATCTTGTAACAAATGGTCGTTTTCAATCACTTTAAAATATTACTTATATGCACAGCAATTTTTCATCTGAACTTGTATTCCCTAAACGTTTTGTATGTTTTTCAAATGCCTTTTTGCAAGACCATGTTCACGGATCGCACTCATTGTAATGCATATGTAACGATGTTATTATAAAAATTCAGGAACTACTGAATTTTCCCCTGTTCTCTACCCAATCTCAAATGTTTCTCGAATAATCTGATTTAACACAAGATAATTGACAGCTTCCTTTTAGCACACTAAAAAGCCAAAGCTTTTATTCATAGCTGTATTCTTACATTTATACAGCATCTTTAAAGATATTTTGGCGTCGAGAGCCTGCTCAAAAGATGTTAGAGTATATGGTTTTTAAAAGAAAGCACACATCAATCGTTGTTTTTTTTTTTTTTTTGGTTGAAAATCAACATATGTCTTGAAATTCAATAATTAAAAGCCACTTGCTAGAATTAATTCCTCCAAATGGCGACTTTTGCCTTTACGCCAGGGCACAGGCCCTAATATCTGCAACAAATAGCTCGGAATTGTATATTGCAGAATATAAGGTGTTTGTTTTAATCGGCTGTAAAATTCAGGAAACTGTGAAGCGCTGTGTTGTCCGCACAACAAGAGCATGCCTAATATTTAAAAAAAATGTGCTGGAGTTGTTGATATATTGGCGTCATTCCAAAATTTCTCTGAAGCATCAATGTGGTACACGTTTTGAGGCAATATTACGCAAAACTCAAAACTACTATGTGACCGGTATTTTATCTTTTATGATAAATGAACACTCAACCTTGATGGACTGCTCTAATAATTCAATCCGTCTGACATTTATATCGCAACCCAGTAATAATATTTTAAAATATTATAGGCACTTACTTTGGGTCTTTCCAGTTATTTCTAATATAAAGCATTTGTCGTCTGGGTTCGCGAACAGAACGGTTAATGGGCTTGAACTTGAACCTGTGGAATGGCAAACGTTTAGTTAAACAGTATTTCGTTTATATCAATGTAATAATAAAACTATAAGTTGTGCTGCTTTAGCATAGTTTGTATATATTCCCGAACTTCTCATTATCAGCACACAGCCCACTGACAGAAGTTACAGTGAACATGAAGTTCTATGGTAAAAATACTTTTTTGTAGTATGCAAATAATATTGATACGATAAACTTTATTTGTATTTTTTGTGCTGTTTTTTATGTTTGTATTTATTATTCAAGACTTCTTTATGGCGTTTCAGTTTTAAAATATTTATACTTCGCGTGTGGCTCACTAAAATTATAGAACCTATTTCTTGCAAGGTTTGTTAGTTTATGTCATAACGCGTTTTGTGTTTGATCTTTAATTACTATATCGATATTCACAACAAAACAGGTGACACGAGACAACACTGAAAATAAAAAAATGACAAATTTCGCGCTTATTTCTAATGAACCAATAAACCAGAATATGATATATAGTGCGCAAAGTTAAATTCCGCCATAGTCGCTGGTAAGCTTCCACTGTGTGTGCCAGTATGGCACACACAGTGGAACTCAATTCTGTAACATTTCCCTAAACATTGCGTCGAGCGTGTAGCTAATTGCCTATAGAATGTGACATGTTCATTATGTAGGCAAGGCATGACAATGAACATGACTTCGATATGACTTAATTTGGTTTAAAATATAATGTGTATGTGCGCTTCTTTCCATGATAACTGCAACTCTCGCTGTTACACGTACGTTAAACTTATGTAACGAATATTGGCAAATGGAATCTGTGAGTAAAACACTAATATAGGAATACTCCAGATGGGGATTAAACTTGGGACCCAGTGATTCCCAGCCAGACACTAAACAGACTGATCTATGCAGAGTGCAATGCATGCGCGTGGGGACAGCCAACAGTTGCTTTACAATATAAAAAACTACTAACTTGATTATGCTTGCAAAGAATGTGTTTATCGCTAACCACACACTTCCTGTGCGTTTTACGAATGGGGCTGATGTGAGCCCCACCATACATGTTATGTGTGCTTAGAGCTCAACACATTATTGGCGCCCCCGGTCTCTGTTAGCTTCATCAAGCTAGTGTAAGTTTGTGTTGTTTGTGAAGCGTCATTCCCTTAAAAAAATCCAGTTGTCACGTTGAAGCGGATGCGAATGCGCGGGAGAGTACGGTACACACGCCGAGCCTCTAAGCTGGTCCATTGGCGAGAACGTCGGCGATATTTCTGACCGCCGTTCTTCTCTCCTTGTCGTGCGCATGCGCGGGTCGCGGGATGAGGTTCTTGCAGGATGCACCACGGTCTTTACAATGCCTCACTAGAGGAAGCAGTGAACTGAAGGTGAGATAGCTGAATAGAAGCGGTGACGTGCTGTGTATGACCGTGCTCGACGTGCCAGAAATGCCTGGGGGAGAGAGAGTGGCGTTTGCTTCGGAAGAGAGAAGCGAGCCTTTATAGAGTACAGGCATAATATCGCATTCCAACGTAGTCCGCTTCGGAACAGCGCAAAACGCAGCATCGTTTTTATAATACATATGCCTGCGTTTGTGTTGAGTGTGTTTCTTGCTTGTGTCAAGTCAATGTGTGTGTTAGTAGTCGTGCGTATGTTTGTCTATGACTGCTCGGAAGCTTATACCACGTATTACGAAATGCTTATAACATCATTTAAATGCTTGATATTGGGTCAAATACTGAATATAAGTGCCGAATAAAACTTTAAATGACACTTAAAGTCAAATATTATTTAAGTGATCGGTGGATCAGATCGTGATTCTGGCTCAAAGCGTCGCTCTTGAAAGCGCCACGCTCGGAGTGGCGCTCCGAGTGGCGCGCTCTTGCAGGTTTCCGAGATTATATTCGGTTAAATGTAATTTGCTCTTATTGTGTCTCTGGCGTATACGCCAGGAGCCCCCTCTGTTGCGTCGTCTTTAGATGTGACAAGTCATTCGTGAATAAAAAATAAACAAGCTTAAAGAGGGAGATTCTCCGGTGTCATCCCTATGCATCTGGATATACGTATATAGGCACTATGCAGCAGCTGTTCATGGGTGCCGCCATTACCGACCTTCAGTTTTTGGTTTCCTCTTATTTTGTGTACTTTAATTCATCATTATCCTATACAGCGTTATTGCCATTTTAGATTCTCTTGTGTCCTTCTCCTCAACTTTGGGATTTGTGGAGGCTCTGCAATGCCCGTTTCAATGGCTGGGTACCTCGGTGAGCCAAGAGAAGGCAAGTAGTAACGGCTGGAATCTGGCGCGTGTTTAAAGCGTTCATACATCTACTCCTAAACGCATAAGGGCGCGTTAGCTTCTGTGTTTCAAAGTTCTCCACGAGCATTTTCTGCCTGGTCACTGTTGCGAGCTAGAGCTTGTTCGACTGCGATGTAGCACGAGGGGACTACGAATTTTGTAAACAGTGCAATCAACTATTTTCCGCTTTCCTTCAAAAAGGACAGCGAAGGCTGCAGCACGATATCGTGGTTTCGAAAATAAAGTTTGCATTACAAGCACTTGCGTTGGAATTGCCCGTCTTGAAGCAATGAACACAGGCGAGCTTGCGCTTCTATCCTTCTCTGTCCCGTCAGTTAAACGTCCGGTTCACGCAAGCAGTGCAGCACTGAGTTAGTGCAGAGTCAGGGTTGCATCAGCACTAATGTCATCACTGACTCAGCGAAGAGATAGCGCTGTGTTGTCGATGTAAACAA
Source organism: Ixodes persulcatus (assembly GCA_013358835.2). Lineage (NCBI taxonomy): Eukaryota > Metazoa > Arthropoda > Arachnida > Ixodida > Ixodidae > Ixodes > Ixodes persulcatus. Next base: position 31,929 of record JABSTQ010007654.1, read on the forward strand.
GAAAGGCGAGGGTCAAGGCCCGTTCACACTGTTGCGACCGAGTTCGACCGAGAGAGACCAGACCGGTTTTTAAGCCTCTTGCGATCTCTTAGGACCAGCTCCGCTGTAGCGGAGCTGTTCCGCTGTAGCGGAGCTGTTCCTCTTGCCTCTTGCCTTTAAGCCTCTTGCCTTTAAGCCTCTTGCGATCTCTTAGGACCAGCTCCGCTGTAGCGGAGCTGTTCCTAAGAGATCGCAAGAGGCTTAAAAACCGGTCTGGTCTCTCTCGGTCGAACTCGGTCGCAACAGTGTGAACGGGCCTTCACATGCAGCGCTCACCAGAACAGATTACCTAGGCCAGAACGTAATACCGAAGGTTTGGTGAAGAAAGCCAAAGCACAGTTGGCGACCTTGGATTCACCCCGTCGACTAATCGCTTCCTCTCATTCTTTGACGTCAGGGGCCGTCAGGGGCTGATGAACTTTTTTTTTTCAACTGGGCGCGCGCTGCTTTCAACGTCGTTCTCTCCGAGGGACGACGACCTCTCGAAGTGGCCCGGGTTTACGTCGCAGAGCTGTGCCGGTATCCACTTCTACATCCCGTTACTAGCTGCGAGGATACGGCCTTACCTAAATACACAAAAGTGCAGATACGAATTTTTAACATCTTATTATAAGCATCATTATATAGACACCTGCAAATTTCAAACAAAAATACTGAGTTTTACATGTTACTTTTGCTATGAAAGGTTTTACTTTTTTACGTCTGCCCTTTACGTGGAATATAAACTCCACAAACCACTTTCTTAGTAACTGGATAGGACACGTCTGTAGACTTGTACTATACTCATTACAAGTAATCAAAGTACTCACAATCAATTACCGTTTGGAGTCATTTTGTGATCATTTGAGCATATTTATTAGGAAGTCACCATTAAAGTGATTGGATTACTTTCAAAAGTACTAAACTTACTTATAACCATTGCTGTTCCCCCCTCCCCTTTCTAATGGCGCCAATTGTTTCTACTAGCTCCCTACCGAGTAATACACCAACAAATTCCTCGACAGGAGGATTGGCGTACCAAATTGTTGAATGAAGGAGATGAGTAGCTCTTAACTCCGTGATTTTAATAAAAAAACGAAGAGTACGAAAGACCAGTTTTTAAAGCGGTAGAAATTTTGCTGTTTTGAAATTGTGAAATGCGTTACTTTTTCAAGTAACGGCCAATACCTTTTTTGTTCAAGTAATCAAAAAAGCCGTTTACAACTCCCTGTAACGCCGAATTAGAGCGCAGCTCTTGAGGGAGGAGGGAAGGGTACTGGGGGTCAGGTGACCTCGGGGGGGGGGGTCACGTGACCTTGGGGGTCACGTGACCTGGGGATCACGTGGTCTTGGGGGGGTGACGTGACCTGGGAGTCACGTGAACTGGGGGTCACGTGATGATGACGTCATCAGTGACGTCATTAGTGATGATGACGATGACGTCATCAGCATCCGCATCGTCATCGTCATCATCACTAATGACGTCATCAGTGACGTCACTGATGACGTCATCGGCATCCGCATCGTCATCATCACTGATGACGTCATCGTCACGTGACCCCCCCCCCCCCCCCCCCCCCCCCCGAGGTCCTCCCGAGAAGGAACCCGAGGACCTCGGGTTCCTTCGGGAAAATTTACCCATAATGCACCGCGCGGTTACGCCGACGGCTACGCCAACGCCGCTCAAGCCGGAAACGGGCGGCTAAGAGCTGCGCTCTAATAATATAATTGCACGTTTTTAACCAAGATTAGTAATTGTAATCGATTACTTTTCTTTGAGCAACGTACGCGCACAAAATTGACGTGAATCACACACACTAAATAATTTAATGAGAAACTTTCTATCAAGATACTTGGAGCGATTCCGAAACAGGCTTGACACATAGTCCCCGAAATAGAAGCATATTTCAGAATCTCTCAAACGAGTCTCGTAACGTAAGTATTGCGCTATCGTTTTTTTTTTTGTTTTTTCGTTGATGCTTTTTTGGGCAAGAGTCATTTTGCCTTGTACGTGTCTTATCTAGGCCCTTGAAACAAATTGCTTCTTGGGAGATCGGTGCACATTTAAGCTTCCATTAATTCTGTTTGGACGCGATTTCTGAACATGCGACACTTACCCGAAGAAACAATAATTCTGGCTTCATCCTTCTTTGCAAAGGTAAATGACGATGAAACTCTGTAAAATATTGAGGAGATGAACTGCACATTCATCGACTGCGAGTATGTAAAGGCAAATCAAAATATATAGTTCATTCGGAGTGTTTTGGGTTGTCCAGCTGTTCTGGCGAGTTACTACCACTTGTCAATGGTTGCTATCAGTGAAGAAAGGAATCAAGGGTTGTTATCACGCAATATCACTCATGTCTATTTTCGAAATCTACTTGAATGGATCCGATATACTCACTTCACAAAGTTCACACGGCAAAAACAGAACACAGTGGAGCAGTGCCGGATGGGAGGAATGCTTTCGCACGCCTTTCAATCAAACACATTTCTGGTTTGCAAGTGCCGCAAGTTACAAATACCGTTGTCGAAGTAGAAAAAACCGCGCCTCCAGAAGCACATACACCTTCACACGAGTTTCCACGCTAAATTTAGCGGGAAAACTCCTGAAACTTTCCCGAAGGGCTAGCACATCCTCACGCGGTCGATTCTTGATCGAAATCCATACATGCGAAGGCACAGAGACGCAGCACTTCGGCGTGCCAAGACATGATTTGGATCACGCCGCCTGACCGAGAGACTTGTGTTCGACGAGTTGTAGCTATCTTTGTTATCGCATGCTTTCGTAAGAAGCTTCACGGGTTCTCAAATGCAGCTACAACCGTTCACTTATGATTTTTTTTTTTTTTTTTCAAAAACTTTTTTATCAAACGATGACGACCGTGGAGAAACGTGTATTTCAGCAGGCAGCCGCTCAACCTCTGTAACGCTTCGTCCGGCTCGCATTACGCAGACCCAAGATGGCCGATTCGGAACTTCTGATGATTGCGATCGTGGAATTGGGAAGTGCGATCCAGCAAATTGTCATAGCGATCAGTGTGAGCGATGCTGTATTCTTAGCACTAGCAGGCGATAAAAAAGCGAGCTCCGAGCATTTGAACGTCTTTGCCAAAAGTACACTCTCTTTTTCATACTTCTTTTTTTCATTTTTCAGTTGTGTTTTTAGGGGTGTACTGCTCAAGAGGAGGCTGCAGTACTGCTGCATTCACGCTGGCGTTCGAATTGCACCACAAGACGCAACCGCTCGTTTTCACCATCAAATCAAGACGCAACTGTACTGAATCTTTAAAGGGACCATGAAACGATTCTGAAATCGAATTTCATCCACCGATCGTCGTAAAAGGTGTGAAAAGAAACACAGAAACACAAAAATAGGGAGCCAAAAAAAATTCTTCGCTATAGAACTTTTAAAAGAAAACTGGACTCTTTTGCGCCTTCTTTCCTTCGAAAGCTCTCTGCCTTTTCACTGCGATGCATCCGCGGAAACGCAGCACGTCAGCCGAATCCACGTCACCTATTGGGTAAGAGCCTACCACACCAGCAACGCGATCGTAAACAATAGATAGCCGGCGAGTGTTTCCTAAAAGTTTTGTTAAATAATATTCAGATCCACATTTTGTAGCATAATTTGAGATGTGACGAAATCTGCCAAATTTGATATGTATGTATGTATGTATTTCTGGCGGCAATTGCTCTTTTTAACGAGCGTCTATAAAATAGACAAGAATAGATAGAAATAGAGCCAAGCGCCATCTATCGTGTGGTAAACGAAGCAACTACTGCACCTGCGCAGTAGGGCCAACCGGGCCGACAGCGTCGCTCAGTTACTACTTCGCGACGACCAAAGAACGTTTATTTTTCTACGTGTTCTTCTCGCGCGTCCCGACTTCAAGCAGCAAGGAAAAAGTACGTGAGACAGACCACGACGAACAAGAACGCTGGGTTCACAAACACCCGAGAAAAACTACAACGGCGACGAATCCACCGGCTCCGACCAAGTGAGCTTGGCGGATAGGCCTAGCGGCCTAGCAGGCACTCCGACTCGGAATAGCGTTGATTCAACGGTACTTGGCCAAGACCGTCTGCCCACGACCGGCTGGCGTGCTGAATGGAATATGCCCGGGCGACCCTTGTGGACCCTTCCCGTATTATAGTTTGATCGCTGACCTCAATTTTAGATTAAGAGGTGAGGTCAATCTCTTCCCCTTGTTTTCCGAGGCAGTGTTGATGAACACTGTCGTCGAAAAGGGACTCTCGTCGATTCCACCTTCTTGTTTTGTGTGATATAGAGCTCAAATAAACGCCGTATGAATTACCTTTGTAAGACGGTATGTACACTTTGTTATTAGTATGCCATTTTTTTATTCTGACACGACTGCACGTCACTGTCGGGCTATAACAGTTCGTGGGAGCTACGTGCAATGCCGGTTCAACCTTCCTTTGCCGAGTGTCACGTCAGTATCGAGTTGCAATCGTAAAAGATCGGTCCCGAAGCGCTTATCAACAGCGCGAATACAGCACTTTCATCAAACGCGCGCGTCCGCTCCGAGTGCGAACAGGTATTTACGTGGCTCTTGCTGAGACTGTCGTAGTTCAAACGTATCTTTTTTTAACGTCGGCTCGCTCCTGCATCTCCGAGGCCGCGAAAAACGCCGCGGCAATTTGTTTCCATCTACGTCGCTTTGCAAATGACTGACACGGGCCGCCTTTTACCACCAATGACAGTTGGGCTGGAGTCTTCACCGGAAGACTCGCCGCACTTCCCAACAGGCATACCGGCGTATGGGACTAGTCCCATGCTGTCGCTGTAGCGCAACATACTCTCATTGAATTTCGCTCAGCTGCGATGTGTCCATGCCTATCGCGGCGATGAGAGGCGCCGATTCCCAAAATACGTCGGTGACATCAGCGCAGTAAAACCTACCGGCACACCGCCAACTCTCCGCCGCTTCCGGTTCCGGAAACAGGGTACGTCACGACCGTCAAAATTACGCCGCAGCTTGTTTTGCGGTCAGTTGGAGAGAAAGAAAAAGTCGATATTTCATTAATTTTTTGTGTAGAAGGTAATAAACCGAGACGAAAACAGATGCCTGTTCGGCATTCAGTGAACATTGACGATTTAATGTAAAAGTTATCTGGCAAAAGTAAAAAGGTCATTTCATGGTCCCTTTAAGCAATCGCGTTCGCAACCGCTTCGTGAATGCGGTTGAACCGCCAGTGCAAATGGGGCACGCGGCGCGAGTCTTTCATATTTTCCGTTCTAGTATATGTATTGGTCCCGGAGTTACACTGCGGTAGAAACCAGTGATAGTGCGGGAAAGGGACGCTTTTTACAGCGACGCTGTATATGACTCGTTGGTCAGATTTTTGCTTGTCCGTTGACAGAACATGTCTGGCATAGACCCTTTTGCGGTCTACATTTTTGAACTGCTGCTTGAGTCCCAATCGACTTTCGGTTGCACCGTCTTTGCAAGCCTCTTGAGCTTGCGTATGTCACCAGTGCTTAAAAGCATAAATAATACACGGACAACAAAGTTGGACATTTAACGAGGGCTTTCGGTTGTACAATATTATATCTTGAAGGAGGCAAGTTGGTTTACATGAATACTCGAAACATTTTAACAGATCTCTCATTCCTTCGTTCATTTGGCGTTCACCTGGAAAATTGGTGGTTAAACGTTTCATCTACATTTCAAGCAGTGGTGTTAGGATGGCCATTGTTCATTCTTTTTATAAACGGGAAGTTCTCTGGGACGTCAAAGACTGGAGCACCACCTGGTGGCATTTGCCATAAAGGGGGTCTATAGTGCAGTGGGCAATCGTTGCAGGTGATACCACAGTTTTGCTAACCAACCACCTTCAAAACGGGGTTTTTATCTATTGATTTTTTTTAAGGTTTACCGCGTTTGGGGTGATATAAAGGTGAGGTCCCTGATAGAGCCTCCGCCAGCTACAGTTAACAAGCATCTAGTAGCTTCATGATATATTAAAAAACAAAACCAATCCCACAAAATGAAATAAAGTAAAAGGGGAAACCATCTAAAGAGCAAATGATTTGTTTGAAGATATCATAAATAAACGCCAGTACTTAATATTTGTTTTAAAAATATGGCAATGGGAGTTAACGATATAAATCCGACATGTTGAGAAATCATGAAAATACTGAAATGTAAAAGAAAACCTTACGCAACAGTTGAGCAATTTAAAACAAATTTGACAACCGTCCGGAGCAGTTACGATGGGGTGTCACTTGGAAGAAAACTAGAATACAATCACACCCTCGGCATCTGAACAACAACAAATGCACGGCTGCTGTTTTTGATTTATTTTTTTAAGATTTCGCTTGCCTTTGCGATGTCATAAACAAGTAGGCATATCTCTTTTCGCAAAATGATGATCGCGCGCCCCATTGAAGCTGTGTACTAAGTTTGGAATTTGCATTTTGCAAGGTTTGACAAATCAACTGACTTTAACGCCGCATCCTGCATATTGCCGCCCGCGCAGCTGGCAAAGTAGGCAGCGCGCCCGTGGCCTAACGGTTATCGTGCTTGCCTCCCACGCGAAAAGCCGAGGTTCGATGCCTGGCCGCGGATACACCTTTTTGATGTTTTTTGTAATGTCGTGTTCTGGTAAAGTCGAGAACCCTGTTGCTTACATGAGGTAAGAATGTACTACGCGCCGAGCTTTCTGCGCCAATTGTTCCAGAAGCCCACCCGTCTACATAAGGGGCTCTGCGTGGCGATCCGAAGGCAGTCTCGCCCCGGCGTTCGATCCTGTTTTTTCGCTGATATCGACGCCTGAGACGCTTACCTTCTTCTGTTTTGTTTTGGGCACAAGTTCGCCCCATTAAACGTTTAGTTCCCCAGTTATTTGCCACCTCAACATTTGTCATTGGTGACATTTTTGGCGGAGGCGCGGAGTATCGCATTTTATGCCCGTGAAGCGTACCCCTCCGAAGACGCCCCGGCCAATTGATGTTCTGAGCCTCGGGAGGCTACCCTTCGCGGAGGACTCCAATGCTCGAGCAAGCCGCCGTACCAAAGGCCAACTCCCGGAATGCAAACCCCTGCCGCAAAAGCCAAAGAAGACCGCGACGATGACTACCACACCCGTCGTCATCCTGGCCGTCACTCCGCGCAGTCCGACGCCCATTCACGGCGAAGCCCACGAGGATGTAGAGGTCTGGCTGCATCATTATGAACATACAGCCCGCCACAACGAATGGACGGATGAGCACCGCCTCGAGAACCTCTACTTCTCGCTCGAGGGCACCGTGAGGAACTGGTTTGAGAACCACGAAGTCTCCTTTATTGGGATCCATGCGCCGCCGAATTGAAGCGGTCGTTCATGAACTATTACCATCGCCAGCGAGCGGGAGGACCTTCTTCAAACAAGAGTGCAGGGTCCCAACCAAGCCGTGACAAGCATTGTTGAAGATGTCTTGCGTCTAAGTGCCCGAGCCTATCCGGAGGCCGCCGAGAAAAAGAAACTTCGCGCTCTCATGCGTGGCATGAAAGGTGAAATTATCGGACAATTGCCACGCAATATTCGACGACCGTCGATGGTTATGTAACCAAAGTTGCCAATATCGAGCGCGCACTGACGACCTGGGCAAGCCACTACCACCGACTCGCCGGCGCGTCTCCTGCTTTAACCGTCGCAGCTCCCCGTCTGGACCTGAGCAGGCCACCGCTGTCGACAGCCTTCAGGAGATCGTCCGAGATATAGCCCGGGAAGAGCTCCGGAAGATCTTACCTACTGCGGATCATTCATTCTCACCCTCACTCGCCGAGATCGTCCAAGAGGAGGTTCACCGACCCATCCAGCACTAGACTCCAGTCAGCGTAGCAAGTTAAGCCGCAATTGTCCGACGAGCACCACCAGCCCCGCGCCCGTACACCGCGCCTCCCCTTCGAGAACCTCCACTGTCGCAGTACCCCCGACGCTAGGAAGATCGCGCGCACATTCGCCCAGAACAAGCTGGCGCAAGGAAGACCGACGGGTGACGGACGGCCGACAGGCGACCTCTCTGCTAACACTGCGGCGAGCCTGACCACGTCTACCGGAGGCGCCCATACCACCAAAAGGTTCTTCGAGGGTTTGTGCTTAACGACCCTCCCCCAAGGTACGGCGAACGCCCTCGTGACATCGAGGAATACATCCGTCGCCCTCTGTCACCAGCGCCGACAGCACCACGAGGTTCCCGTTCTCAATCACCCCGACGTTCCCCATCGCCTTTCCGTCGGTCGCACCGTGACAGCCTGTCTCCCATTTCCAGCGTGGAAGACTAAGCGCGGCAGCTCCCGGAGGTGAAGTTGCAGTGGACAGACGACGTAAAGAGCTTCCACGAACGCCGGAGTTATCCCACTCTCCCGACGCCATGCATCGCACCGACGCTCCTGCAACGGTGCCCAAAAACTTAAATGTTGTTATCAACGGCCACGACGCATCGGCACTCGTCGACACCGGAGCAGACCACTCAGTCTTGAGTGTGAGGCTCTCTCACCGCCTTCGAAAAGTACCAACGCAGTGGGATGGGCCGCAGATACGAACCGCTGGAGGACACCTCATCACGCTTGTCTGAAGCTGCACTGCTCTCGTCGAAATTCAAGGCGAGACGTGTCCTGTGAAATTCGTCGTTATACAAGACTATGCCAGAGACGTCTTCCTTGGCATGGATTTTCTGTGGGACTACGGCGCCGTCATCGACCTCGGAGAGAACAGATTGACTCTGGAGGCATCTGTTCCGCCTTCAGAGATGCCCCAAACTGCGTCAACCGCCGCACGAGTTGCTGCCGACCACGTAACCTCGCGACCAAGTGTTGTCGTAACCGTCATGACCGATGCCGCGAGCTGCGGCGAAGTACTTCTCGAACGCAACGTCTTATTGCTCCTGGGAAGAGTAATATGCGTCGCAAGGGGGGTAACTGAACTTCAGAATGGACGCACTGCGCTCCTCGTGATGAACTTCCGACATGAAACGCAACACCTCATGAAAAATGCAGCTGTAGGCTGCGTCGAGGAACTCGTGAACTCCGCCTAAATCGCCGTGATCACAGAAGAACCCTCGCCATCCCAGCAAGACAGTACGTCGCCAGCGCAGCTCGACACTGAACCCTAAGCTTCCGGGCCCGAAACGAACTGCACCTGATTAACCTCCTGGCCGAATACCGCGACTGTTTTCCAACATTGTCGAAGGTACGCCAAACCGCTTTTGCGAAGCACCGCATCGTTACCGGGGACGACGCGCGCCCTGTGCATCGATCGCCGTACAGAGTCTCCGTAAAAGAAAGGGAGGTAATCCAGGAACAAGTTCAAGACATGCTCAACGACGACATAATCCAACCTTCGAGCAGTCCGGGAGCCTCTCCAGTTGTACTGGTAATGAAGGACGGAACGCTTAGGTTCTGCGTGGACTACCGGCAGCTGAACGCGGTGACGGAGAAAGACGTATGGAAACGATTCGGATGCGTTATATAAGCTTTCACTGGGCAACAGAAGAAGACTGAATAAGAAGAATATGTACAATGCTGATCATGCTAACGTATTCGAGCACAAAAGTTTTACTTAACGCGCACGCACAGTCGTTGATTGGTAGTGGGAGCAGTCAATCGGGCAGTCAGCGAGGTGGTCCGGTGGTCAGAGAGTCGGCGGGCAGTCGGTCAGTCGTTCGAGTCGAGCAGTCAGTCACTTGGATAGCCGGGTGGTCAGCGATTCGGACTGAGTCCGGGGCCTAAGGGTTCCGATTGTTGTCGCCGGTTGCTTTCCACGCAGCTGAGTCGACCTCGTACGGGCCGGCGCCTCGAGCGCTTGGAAGCAACACAATCGTATCACTCGGGGCCTGGGCACCCCGCCGGAGGTCGTTGCTGTGTCCTCGAGTGTCGGCCAATGTTTCGCCTCTCGGAGCCTGGGAACCTCGACGGAGGTCGATGGTGCTCGTCCCAGATGGTCTGCGATTCGGCTTCGACTATCCCGAGCCCTGCGTGCCGCCCTCTCTCAAGAGCCCCTCATCCTCTTTTTTATTCCCTTCCGTCCTCTTTTTCCTCTTCACTCTCTGTCCGGCAACGACCATGACACCGGCCCCGTCTTCAAGTTTTTTTGTTTTTTTTTTAAGAAAAAAAACTAAGCTACATGCGTCGATTACGGACACTAAAATGCAGAGTCCAGCAGTTCAGCACAAATGTTTCAGTTCGGTGTCAAACAACTAGCCACAAATGAGCCCGGTGCACACACTCAGTTCAAAATCCACAATTCGCGCGAACAAATCAAATCAAAATTTCCTCAAGTCAGGCTGTGTACAAGGTCACCTGAAACGCTATATTTAACTTTGAAATATTTTACGACACTAACCTCTCTGCTGAAGTCATCAACGAGACTGAAAGGGTAAGGCCGTACCAACTACACAAAATTACAAAAACCGGAGAAATGAAATAAGGATACGACTGGCGAGTTACTTCTCTTCTGTATCACTGATACAGCAACCAGACCACTCGCCCTATCTTGACTTAACGTCGTAGATAATGTCATTAACCACTTCTATTCTATGAATATTACATACGGCTCCGGTAGTCGTCGCCCACGTTGTCAACTCCCTTAATATATTTAACTGAAAACTCGTACTCCTGCAAAAGAAAACTCCACCTCAGCAGCCTGCTGCTTGAAGCTTTCATTTTGTTTATATACTGCAAAGGCTGGTGGTCTCTTTCAACTCAAATTTCTTGCCATACAGATAAAGTTGGAACTTTTGAATGGCCCAGACCAAAGGTAGAGCTTCCTTTTCATCGGTGAGCATCGTTCAGGGGAAGATGCTTTAGCAAGTATAGCTTTGGCTTCGCTATCAAGTAAAGTGAAACATACGGGCTCACGGAAGCTATGAAAGAGAGCCATCAAATAATAAAGCTGAAAGGAATGTTTAATGGGACGCAGAGGCCGCGAGCTGCATAATTATTGTTTTTATTTTAGTTTTTTTAGACGTTTTGTTATCGCTAGTCTACAGATGCTGATAGATGCTTGCATTCTAACATGTGGCACGTGCGAAATTGAACGTTACAGCGCCGCCTGGATGTTGCTGCCAGCATAACGTGGTCGCGTCTTGCGGTCGCGCTCACGCCCCTTGCCCGAGAGCAACGGGTCTATAGCTCTTCTCCCTGGGTAGCAACTTTCTGCTAGCGCACGCGACGGGATGCAAAAATGACTCGTGCTGCTGCATTAACATAGCTTCAAGACAACGATCTGAAGAGTCAGTTCGAAGTACAAACTTCCTGGTGGGATCCGGTGCTTTCAGGACCGGTCCCACTGATAGTGCCTTCTTCAACTCATGGAATGCGCTTTCTTTGCCTGTTGGTCCAACAGACACTATTGGGCTCCTTTTTTGTCAGTTCGACCAAAGGCAAACTTTTTTCTGCATAATTCCCAATGAATTTCCGGTAATAACCGGTGAGTCCCAAAAATGACCTCACTTGTTTTTTCTTTGTAGCTCGCTGAGATCCAACCCCCTTGTCCAAAGTCTCCAGAACAAGGGCGAGCTCACCGTTCCCTAGTCGATGTCCAAGAAAATTGACGTGCCTGATTCCAACCTCACATTTGTTGGGCTTTACGGTTCACCCCGCGTCCTCAATCCTTTGAAGAACTCGCTCGAGTACAGAGACATGCTCTTCGCAGGTATCGGTCGCAATCAAAACATCATCGATGTAATGCCGGAGCCCGTCGATTACTGACAGCACCTCTCGCTTACGTTGCGTAAAGACTGCGGATACAGATTTAATACCAAACGGCATGAACCTAAATTAATACAATCCCGACGACTTGGAAACCTCAGTCTACTCCTTTGAGTCATTCGAAAGGGGGATTTGCCAATAACCCTTGGAGAGATGTAACTTAGAAATATAAACTCGATTGCCTACCTCGGCAAATTTGGCATCTACTCGGGGACTGGGTTCGGCATCGGAGACTAGAATGTTGTTGAGCCGGCGGAAGTCAATGCGAACCCGGTAGGTCTTGTCTGGCTTTTTACGAGAACCAAGGGCGAACAGTACGCCGAAGTAGACTTCTCGATTACCTTTAGTTTAAGCATTTCGTCTACCTCCTTTTCAATCACGCACTCCATGGAAAACGGAATCTGGTATTGAGGCGTACGAATGGGCTCATCTGTGGTCAGCTGCAGCTTACATTCCAGGAGATTTTGGTACATCCGAGAATATCGTAGCGTGTTTCTCCAGAACGGCTATGATGTCTTCCCGCTGTTTTCGACTGAGATCGTCAGCTAGTGCCATTTCCTTTATTCCCTCTGCACTTCTCAGGTCAAGGCATGGAAGTGGTTGATCACTTGTGCCTTCAATGGCTATCACTGATGATACCTGCTCTACCGCGCCCGCTGACTCACGTTTTTCATACCGCTTGAGCATGTTGATTTGAAAGAGCTTGGTGGCGTGTCCTAGATCAACATCATAATCGGCCTCGTTCCTTTTTCTCACCACCCTGTAGGGGCTTTTCCATTGCAATTGCAGCTTGTTCTTCTTCGAAGGTATTAAAAGCAGGGCACGGTCGCCTACTTTCAAGTCTCTCTTCCCGCTTTTGTTGTCATACATCTTCGTTTGATACCTTTTTGCTGGTGCTAAGTTTTTGTGAGCCAGTTCCATAGTTTTCTCGAGACGGCTGTGCAGGTCTAGAAGGAATCCATACGTCGTCTTGAGGCTGGTTCCTAGTTTATCTCGAGTCCACACCTCCTTTAGGATCGTCAGCGGTCCTCGAATATGGTGGCCGTAAATGAGCTCAAACGGGGAAAAGCCCAGACTAGCTTGGGGTACCTCGCTGTACGCAAATAGCAAAGGTGCTAGGTACCGATCCCAAGAGCGCGGCTTCTCCTGGCTCATCTTGGTCAACATCTGTCTCAAAGTGCCATTGTACCACTCAACCAATCGATTACAGATCGGGTGATAGGGTGTGGCTTGTAATCTTTGAATCGATAGGAGTTCTGTCAATTCTTGCATCAATCCGGATGTGAAGCTTGTGCCTTGATCCGTTAAGATTTGCCGGGGAAAACCCACTCGGGAGAAAATCTCTAGCAATCCCTCGGCGACGGCGCGCGAATCGCAAGATGGAAACGCACCGGCATCGGGATATCTCGTTGCAAAATCTACCATCGGAAGATTTACCGATTTCCGCTATCTGAGGTAACTGGGAGTGGACCTACTAGGTCCATGGCCATCCTCTCAAGCTAGGTATCAATCACTGGCATTTGCCCCAGAGGTGCCCTTTTTAGTTTCCCCTTCGAGGTGGCCCTCTGACATGTATCGCATGATCTGACATACCTCTTAATGTCGGCTATGACACCTGGCCAATAGAAAGCCTCTAATACTGTTTCAATGGTTCATTTGATCCCCTGGTTGTCCGCCATCACACTATTATGCGCCACCTCTGGAACATACTGTCTCAGTGTGGTTGGAACGATCTCCTGCTTGAACGACTTTAAACCCTGTTATTCAAATCGTCGGCAGAGTAATCCTTTCGAGATGTAAAAGTTGTACCTCGATCCACCCTTCGTGTTGTACACTTGACCTATTTTGTTTCTACAGACCTGTAACGTGCAATCCGATTTTCGGCCCTCTTTTAGTAGCTCAGAGGAGAATTCTTCCCTCTTGACTTCGCTAGATGCGTTCGTCCTATCCGATGCGATCAACCTATGTGCGGCTGATACATTGCTCATGCCGTTCGAGTCCTTTCGGGTATCAGTCTTCTCTCCTTCTGAGATTGGTTGCCTACTTTGGCCGTTCCAGTTAAGATCAGGTTCATGGGCTCTTCGGGCTCTCTCACAGTTTCCTACAATTACGTCATAGAACGGTGCGTTCATGCACTTCACGAGTAAATCTCCAGTAAAATACGGGGAGCAGAGTTTCACTCTCGCCTCTGGCAATTGCAATGGCGCTCCATTTATGAGAATCACTGCGCCCGTTTTACCCGTGAGATTGGCATCTTCCACTAGGCTACTTCGAACGATTACTTTGCCTAATTAATATGCCTGTATCTGTATCTTGTGATTGATATACCTGTATCGCGCAGCACACTGACCGGTCTTTGGTTTAGCAAACCACGTAAGACAGGCATCTTGTTAGCTTCGATCAATCTCGTCTTTTCATGAACTGCACTAAATAGCCCAGTCTCGCTATCTTGGATAGGCGGAGGGTTTAGTTGCTCTGTGGTGTGCACTGATGAGGTCACTGCGCTCTTATCCGATACCGGATCTACAAAACACAATACATGTGGCTTATCTTGACGTTTTTCGGGGCAATATTTCGCGTCACGTCCTTCCCTTTGGCAGAGCGGGCAAGAGGGAATCTTTTGTTTGTACCCGCTTCGGCACTGAGGTGCTTTGTGGCCTAGCCTGTAGTGATGCAAAACTATCGATACCATCGATAGTTTTTCCAAAACTATCGATAGTGTGCAGAACAATCGATAGTCGACTATCGGTAGTACTATCGATAGTACAATCGATAGTTTTTTGATAGTCGACTTTCGATAGTACTATCGATAGTTTTTCGATAGTCGACAATCAATAGTTTTTTCACTATCGATAGTCAGATTTCTGGCGACTATCGATACTATGGATAGTACGATCAATAACTTTGCACAACTTGAGCGAACACAGTTTCCGCACCGCCGCTCGCCTCCCTTCCTCCTCTCTTCACCCAAACTCCCGTCTTCGTCATCACTGAAAGCTGAACCAAAGTTGGGATAGTAAGTGCTTGGGCAGGTTGGTGTCCCATCTGAAAAAAGAAAGCGAGAAAAAGAGAAGGAGCCACGCAAACTACTAGTGTCGCAAAACTATCAATAGTAAACCGTCGACAGTACTATTGATAGGTTTACGATAGTCGACTCTCGATAGTTTCCCGATAGTCGATTAACGATAATTTTCCGATACTCGACTATCGATATTACTATCCATAGCTTTTCGATAGTCGACAATCAATCGTTTTTCGATTGTCGACTATCGATAGTACAATCGATAGTTTTTTGATAGTCGACTTTCGATAGTACTATCGATAGTTTTTCGATGGTCAACAATCAATAGTTTTTTCACTATCGATAGTCAGATTTGTAGCGACTATCGATACTATCGATAGTACTATCGATAGTTTTGCACCACTACTACCCTGCCACATAAGAAACATTTCTGCTTAGAAAACGTTGTCTGGTCTGAGCTTCCTCTGTTGGACGACGCGACTTTCGGATCATCTCTAAAGGAGGATAGATTTGTCTGTTGCTGTGCCTCCAGAAATCTATCGGCGGCCTCAACCATTGATTTAAGCGTCTTACAATCTCTCTCTTTTAAAAATACAGTGAGCCTCGCGTGGCATTGTGACATAAATTGCTCTGTCAAGATCTTATCTCGCAGAGCTTCATACGTTGACGGCGTCTCTCCTACCTCCATCCACCTGTCAAAGTAACCTTGCAGTCGGGCGGTGTACTGACTAGCCGTTTCCCCTTCTTCGGGTTTCGAACTCCTGAATTTCTCCCTATATCCCTCTGTTGTGAATCGAAACCTATCAAGAAGAGCTTTCTTGGTTGCTTCATAACTCAAGGAATCCTGTGGGGATAGTCTACCATACAGCTTCAGAGCCTCTCCTCTAAGACACATCCGCAGAGCTGTCGCCCACTTTGCTTCTGGCCACTCCTCTCCCCCAGCGATGCATTCGAAACGCTTCAAGTATGCGTCGAGATCATCCCTCCTCTCGTCGAAAGGAAGTATGAGCTTCCGGGGACAGAAATGAGCGGAGTTCATTCTACCGTTGCCATGTCCCTCCGAGGCCTCGGTAGTGGTTGCCGCAGCCGCCGTTTTAGCTAGACTTATACGCAACTGCAATACCCTCTCTTCTCTCTCTGCCTTATCTCTAGTTACGAGTCTCTCAGTGGCTCTTTCCTCCTGTTCATGCGTATATTTCTCTTCTGCCCACACTTTTAGTTAATCGGCCTGGAGGCCCAATGCCTTGCCAACTTCCACAATATATTTTAAATCCATTGAACGTTGTAAAACCCGAGACGTAGGACAAAAAGCGAAGAAAAAAGGGGACAACACTGACACAGACCTGTGTCTGTGTTGTCCCCTTTTTTCTTCTCTTTTTTGTCCTACGTCTCGGGTTTTACAATGATGAAAGTTCACCAGCTCGCTTGCATATTCTCTGTAATTTCTATAAATCCATTGCTTTGTAAATACCTCTTAACGATCCAAAGTGTCTCCGTCCTTTCGAAGACGCCAAATTGTCATGTAGGTTGTGAATGAGAGATGTTAAGTGATCACACGGAGACAATTTGGATGCGTTATACAAGCTTTCACTTGGCAACAAAAGAAGACTGAATTAGAAGAATATGTACAATGCTAATTACGTTAGAGTTATTCGAGCACAAACGTTTTACTTAACGCGTGCACGTACTGTCGTTGATTGGTAGAGGGAGCAGACAGTCGGGCAGTCAGCGAGGTGGTCGGGTGGTCAGAGAGTCGGAGGGCAGTCGGTCAGTAGTTCGAGTCGAGCAGTCAGTCACTTGAGTAGCCGGGTGGTCAGCGAGTCGGACAGAGTCCGGGGCCTGAGGGTTCGGATCGTTGTCGCCGGTTGCTTTCCACGCAGCTGAGTCGACCTCGTACGGGCCGGCGCCTCGAGCGCTTGGAAGCAGCGCAATCGTATTTCTCGGGGTCTGGGCACCCCGCCGGAGCATGTTGCTGTGTCCTCGAGTCTCGTGTCTGCGACTCGACTTCGACAGTCCCGAGCCCTGCGTGCCACCCTCTCTCACGAGCCCCTCATCCTCTTTTTTCTTTCCTTCCGTCCTCTTTTTCCTCTTCACTTTCTGTCCGGCAGCGACCATGACAACGTTAGAACGGCTGCGCATTCTCGATACTTTTCATCGATGGACCTAAGAGTGGCTACTGGCAGATGGAAGTCGACAAACGGGACCGAGAGAAGACAGCTTTCGTCAAGCCGGGTGGACTGTACGAGTTCAAGGTGATGCCCTTCGGACTATGCACGGCGCCAGCAATGCTCCGGCGTGTCATGGACACCGTACTGGCAGGACTGAAGTGGCAGACCTGTCGCGTATACCTCGACGACGTCTTAGTGTTTTCCGGCGACTTTGACGAGCACTTGCGACGACTCCAAGCTGTTCTCCAAGGCATACGGACCGCCGAACATACCCCCAAGCCGTCAAAGTGTCGGTTCACCTATGATCAACTGAAGTTCCTAGGTCCCGTGGTTAGTAACGAAGGCGTTCGCCCAAACACAGAAAAGACTCGCGCCGTCGCAGCACTTCAAGCGCCGAAAGACAAGAAGGCCGTGCGAAGTTTCCTTGGACTATGTGCTTACTATCGGCGCTTTGTCTGCGATTTCGCAAGGATTTCCGCACCGCTCAGAAACCTCTCGAAGGACGCCGAGAAGTTCGAATGTGTCAAGGAGCAGCAGCAGTCATTAGACGAAATGAAGCGACGACACCAGGCTCCTCCTGTTCTTGGTCACTTTGACCAGGGTGAGGAAACCGAGATTCGCACGGACGCAACTAACGCATGACTTGGCGAGGTACTGGTTCAAATGCAAGATGCCACCGAGCGAGTCATCGCCTACGCGTCGGACACTGTCTAAGGCGGAAAGGAATTACTCCACGACTGAAAAAAAAATGTATTGCGGTCATCTGGGCAGTCACGAAGTTTCGCCTGTACTAGTACGGGAGCCCGTTCCGCGTAGTCACAAACCACCACTCGCTCGCTCTGCTGGCTTGCAAACGTCAAGGACCCTTCATGACGCCTCGCTGGATGGAGTCTTCGACAGCAGGAGTTCAAAATGACTCTGGTCTACAAGTCAGGCCGCAAGCAGAGCGATGCCGACTGCCTGTCCAGAGCCCCCGTTGAGACACCTCCCGGCAACAGCAACGACGATGACGGCAAGTGCTTCCGAGGTGCAGTGAACACCGAAGACATTGCACGACGCCAAAGAGACGATCCTGAGCTGCGCACGCTAATCGAGCACCTCGAAGGACGAGGAGGCACAATCCCCCGTTTCTTCTCGAGAGCCCTGCCGACCTTCGCCATTCGATAAGGTTTACTTTACAAGGAAAGCTTCAGAGACAACAACTCGCCTTGGCTGCTGGTAATTCCTACCGACCTTAGAGAGGAGATCGTCCAAGCCTGCCACGACGACCCGATATTCGGACACCTTGGTTAAAGCCGTACGCTGTCCCGAATTCGTGAAAGGTATTAGTGGCTGAAGCTCCCGAAGGCCGTTCACATCTACACACGATCGTTCCACGAGTGCCAGCGACACATGAAATCGCCGACGACGCCGGCAGGTCTCCTGCAGCCGATTCCTTCCCCGGCCACGCCGTTCCAGCAGATCGGAATAGATTTACTTGGCAGTTTTCCGCCATCAACGTCGGGAATCCTCTGGATAATCGTCGCTACAGATTATTTCACGCAGTACGTCGAAACGAAAGCCCTTCCTTCAGGAACTGCTGTGGAAGTTGCCAAGTTTTTCATCGAGTCCGTCGTCCTCCGCCACGGCGCTCCTGAAGTTCTGATTAAAGATTGCGGGTTGTCGTTCATGGCACAGCTGATGCAAGAGACCCTCCGTCTCAGCCACACCAACCACCGGCGAACCACGGCGTGTCATCCTCAGACTAATGGCCTTACATACTGTGGTCGGTTTGCTTGGCTGCATACCCGACCCGGAGGAATAACAGGGAGCCAACGGTTTCAAAATCAAGAGACTACATTTAATAGGACAAGGACGATTACAATACTCACTTAGTTATCCCAGCTCGGCGGTAAACGGCCGAGTGCCCTTCGCGCCGCTTCTGCCTCGCCATATCTAGGCGAGCGGCACGAGGCGCGCGTGGCCGGCTGCTTGCCGCCACCCTGCGGCCGAATGATGGCCGCGGTATTTTGGGGACCGGGAAACCGTGTAGATCGGGCCCCTCCTTCCCCCCCCCCCCCCTTAACAGTCGGAAATGTATGACAATGTCGTCAACGTTGAGGGGTGCGGCGCGCTGGCGCAGGAGGTCCGGCCGACGGCGCTGGATCAGCGCGATGGCCCGCTCCAGGTCGTGCAACCCCCAGTCTATTGATGCGGGCGATCCTATCGGCGTCTGCCCTTTCTCCGTGCAGCTGGCCGCGGATGTGGGCCGCTCTGGATTTCTCCGGCACCCCACAGAGTGGGCAGTGGAGGCGCAACTGCTCGGCTGTGCATTGCGCAGCCGGCTCTGTTGGGGGGGCGGTCTTCGAGGGTCCGACCGCGGAACGGCCCCGGAATGTTGGGTGGAGGGCAGCCGTTCTCGGGGCGGGGCTGCTCTCTCCAGCGCAGATCTGATGCCCAGCCGACAGAGGTGGGCCCTTCAAGTACATTCCAGGTGGCGATGGACCGTTGTGGCCGGCTGCTGCATCGCCTGCATAGGCCGGGTCCGCTGGGCCGTCCTGAAGAGGGTGGCTGCGGCCCACGGTCCCCTGGGCCGCCCCTGCCGCGCCGACGTCCTTGGTAGCCCGGCATCCCATGAGCCCGGCCGCCATGTCGTTCCGATGGCGGAGTGTCGTGCCGGTTGTTGTCGCGAGCCATCTTCATGAAACAAGAGAGGGCGAGGCAGATGTTCAGTTGCGAGCGAAGTCTTGCTTCTACCTCCCTGCCAAAAAGTTCGAAATAACGGATCTGAGCTGGGCACACAGTCTTCTCCCCCCTCTCTTGAAAAGGGGCCAGGTCCGTAGAAGTAGAAAACTACCCCCAAAATGCGAGAGAGGCGAAGCCGAGGAGACAAAAAAAAAGGTTCATCCTTTGGTGTCACCGACGTCGCAGGTTATACCTCAGCCGTGGTGGAGACGAGGGGGCTTCCGGAACGGGACTGGAGTGAGTTTCGTTCTGGTCTTGGAAGCAATCTTCGTCTTCTGCTTGAAAAAATCGTTTAAGGTCGGCGACATGAACAGTTTCGGTTTCTTTACTAGACTCACATCGAACTAGTTTGTAAGTGAGTGATGAGCCCTTTTCACGCGCGCGAAATGGACCTTCTCACCTGTTTGCGAGGGAAGCTGCAAAGCCTCGAGCGGCGTCGCTCAGCGAGTGAGTACGCCGGTGTACGAAATCTCCCCACCTCGAACTGCAATTCACGTCGCCCCTGGTTGTACTGTTCTGCCTGCTGTACTCGGGCGACGTCGAGATTCTCTTGGGCTTCTCGAAGGTTGTCCGAGAAGCGCTTTCGCAGGTCTTCGGTGAACTTCATGTAGGGGTGAAGCCTTCCCCCAGACTCTGTAGAAAGGAGACTATTAAAAAGCGGGAACGCGAGCTCCTTGTCGAAATTCAATTGGGCAGGAGTGAGACCTATTGATCGATTAGTGGTCGTGCGGGTTGCGAATGCCAGCTCGGGCAGCTTCGCGTCCCAGTCCTTGTAGCGCTCGGTGTAGGCCACTAAAATCATCTTAAGGTTCCGATTTACACTTTCCGTGATATTAGCTTGCGGTTGGTATGGGGAAGTTTTTTTGTGCTTAATTCCCAGCACCGCGCGTTCGTCCACAAACACCTTACTCGCGAGATAGGAGGCATTGTCGCTTACAAGTTGTGCAGGAAAGCCAAACCTTGCGAATGTTTTAAGTAGACACTCCCAGATGTTTTGCGAATCTAGCTTACGCAAAGGGAATAACTCAACCCACTTCGTGAAGTGGTCGATTACCACGAACAAGTACTGATTGCCGCGGGGATTACGTGGGAAGAGGCCTATGACGTCACAGCAACAAATCTGCCAAGGGCTCTGGCACGGCCGATTGGTTGCATGAGACCGGGGGCTGACCACCGCGTGGTTTTGCCTTCTGTCACACCGAGCAGCTACGAGCAACTCGGAGCACATCCTGCCTCATACCTGGGCAGGTAGCAATTTGGGATAACTTTTCGTAAGTCCTGCTCCCACTTCTGTGTCCTGCCAAGGCAGAGTCATGCATGTATGTATGACAAGCTTACGTAGCTTGCGGGGTATGACGGTCCGGAACGCTGAGCCATCCGAATCGTCGTCGGCCTGGGGGATGTAGCGCAGGAGGAGGCCGTCATCGCTCATCAAGTAGGAGTCGAACTCCTTGACACTTGGGCGGTTGACCGGACCTCTTGCTGCCAGCCAAGCGGACACGCGTTGGCAGAGTCCGTCATCCAGCTGCGCCTTGCGAAGCTCCTCGCGGCTCATCAATGTACCCCACCGTGAATCTGGGGATCGTCGTGCCGTAGCCGCGACGGTCACCAAGCGATGGGTATCCTGCGAGTGTTCCTCGGGAAGTGGAGCACAAGAAATCGCATCAGCAACGTTGTTGGTTGACCCCAGGCGGTACACGATGGAGTAGTCGTA